>BMAO01034269.1:0-36688 GCA_019973975.1 Trichonephila clavata | reverse complement strand
ATGATTGAAGATTTGTTTTTAGCAATAGCAAACAAAATTCTTAATCAGTTAGGCATGCCATCACGAAATTGATCTGCTGCTGCTTCATTTGATGCAAAATTGCGTCGCGAACAAAACTACAATATAGTTGATCTTTTGTCATATGTCTCATCAAATATTCCTAAGCTAACGCTTGAGCAAAAAGGCATTTATGATCAAATAATGCAAACTATTAATAGTGTCTGAGAATGGAAAAATCTTCTTAGATGCGTCGAGAACTGTAAAACATTGCTAATCAAATTTATTCTGGCAGCAATACGATCCCAAATGACATAGCCTTAGCTCTTGCGTCATCAGGAATAGCTGCAACATTGTTACCAGGTGGAAGAACTTCTCATTCGCTTTGAAATTGCCATTGAATATTAAACACATTAAAACTCCATATGCAATATTTCCAAAGCATCAAGCATGGGAAAGGTATTACAGAAATGCAAACTTATTTTTGAGTTTAATGACACACAAAAAATCGCTTGAATCTTGATCGATCATTACAAGCTTTGCGTGGAAACACTAGATCGTTTTGTGGGAAAGCATTAATTTTTCTGGCAGAGATACAAGCCAACATTACCTGTAATTCCTCGACTGACATCAGCAGATGAAATAAATTCTTCTTTGAAACACTCTGCTTTGTGGCGACACGCGAAGACCTTGAATTTATTGATAAATATGCGTGTCCATTTGCAAAATGATTGATTTGCTGAAATTTTCTCACTTCAATTACTGGGTATTGGAAATGGAAAGGTGCCAGTAGATTTGACCTCAGGGCAAATTTCCTCGCCTCATAACTTCTGCAATTTGGCGACATCTGAAGAAGAATTGGTTGAAAGAGTATTTCCTAACATTCAAACGAATTTCAAGAATCTCAATTGGTTGAGTGGAAGTGCTATTCTTGCTGCCAAGAACAAAGACGTCTAACAGCTTAACAACATCAATCAGTCTCGCATTCAAAATGAAACAGTCACCTATAAGTCTGTTGAGGAAGTAGATGAATCAGTGAATTACCCTATAGAATTCTTGAATTCACTTGATCTGCCAGAAATGCCAACCCCACATACTGCAGTTGAAAGTTGGCGTGCCAATTTTATGTTGCAAAATATCAACAGCCAAAGCTATGCAAGTTACACGACTTCCAGTGAAAAAAATAATAAGCAACATCATGAGAAAGCAATTTTGAGGACCTTTCAATGGTGAAGATGTCCTCATTCCTTGCATTACTAAGATACCAACTGATATACCATTTCAGTTTAAGAGATCCCAATTCGATTGGCGTTTGCTATCACTATCAATAAAACTCAGGGGAAATCTTTAGAACTGGGTGGTTTAGATTTAGAGACAAATTGCTTCTCTCATTTATAATTATATGTTGCATGTTCTAAGTAACCGGACAATCTATATATCTACACTGAAAACGGAAAAACCAATGTTGTCTATCCAGCAGTATTGTAAAAATAACCCTTTGCTTTCAAGGACTCCAGGGTAGAGCCATTTCATCAAATTTGGGTTTATTTTAACTGTTTAAGACGGTTTTTTAAAAATTTAAACTGATATATTCTTTTATCAGTTTTGGGCTGCTTGTGTGTGTGTTATTTTTGTTTATTACTATTTTATGAACTGCATGAACCTATTTATGTATTTTGCATTTAATTTATTGTTATGATTGTTTCTTATTTATTTTTATGATTTGTATTTAATTGATTTTTGCAATGATGGTTTTCCTTATAATTTTTGTGCTTTGAATTTATTTTGGTTTATGATTATATTTATTTATTTTTATACGATTGCTTTTATTTTTGCTTATGATTATTTCTTATATCTTTTTGGGATTTTCATCTGTGAATTTCGTTTATAATATTCTTATATATTTTTAGGATTTGCAATGCATTTCATTGTTTGATTGAATATTTAAATGTTTTGAAATTACCCAGCTTTTCCTCATGATTTGAAATTCAAAACAATTTTAAGTTCTCAGACCTCCATCACTGTAATGAAACCAGACTATCCATTAGAAAACTATGCCCAATATAAGAGTCCTATTGGTTAGATGGACAAGATCGTTTCTTTTCCATGAAACCAACTAAGTCACAGCAACGCGAGGTGGGTACAGTAATTAATTATTTTGTAGAAATTTCATCCGTTCATCAATCATAAGCTTAATTTATGAAATACTAAAAGAAACATTGAAAAAAAATAACCTTCAAAAATACAAGAACAAATGTTAAAATGTTTCTATAATATAAATTTTGTTATTTTTTAAAGTTTTCTTTCCTATACAATGAATATAAAAAATGAAGATTCTAAGAAAGTATTTTCGTTTATAAAATAATGAGTGTGAGATTAGTCCTTTTTTAATAGGATGTATCAACTGTTTTCTTTCTTAAGAAATGACTCACTAAAAAAGAAAAGGGAAGAATGAAAAACTTTAAAAATATAAGAAAATGCAAAAACTTTTTTTCGAATATTATTTTCTTAATTTTGTTTAATACATTCAGTCTCTTTAAAGTATTTTTTCTTTTACTTCTAAAAACTTTTTTAAACTTAAATATTTTAACACAGTACTGGGCTAAAATTTGAAAAATATGCCAAGCCAATGCAACTCTACACCCAAGCGATTGGAGGTTCCCCGCAGGAAAATGGCACTCCGTTACCATTCAATACATTTAATGAAAATAAAAATGAATTTCTCAGCTTTTTTCCGCATGGTATTTTTATAGCTATAAATTTTAAATCGAATATTGAAACTTCCAGAAGTAAGCAGTTGTTTGAATAGCTAAAGCTAAGAAATTGTTAAATCATTATTTAACAGATTCAATATTTAACATTATAATTACGGATTCAAATCAATATATTTCTTTAAAAAATAAGCAGCATTTTATACATTTCTAAATTAGTTTTAAGAAAATAAAATCGTACAATATCTTTTTTCTACTGTGTGTCGATAAAACTAAATTAGTTTTTTTTAAACTCATTTTTATGCTAACGGTATGTAACGATTGATTGGTAAATAAAAATTTCTAATCTATTTAATAATTGTACATTCTAAGAAAGTATTTATTGTTGAAATAATGAATATTCTTAGTTTTTTCAATGTATTATATCAGAAGTGTTAACTTTATTGCAGCAAATTATGTTTCATTAACTAAAGTATTCTTTCGTTTTGTAAATCAAATCCAAAAAAGAAATTAGAAGGAAGAACTTATTTTCCGTGTGGAAAAAAAGAGGTTGTATGTTTAACACTCGAGAATTTCCGCGCAACGCTGGGCTAAATGGAGAGGAAAGAAACCTGTCTGACAAGGAAAAGAAGGGGAACTAATTCGTAAAAAGGGAAATTTGATGACATACTTACTCAAATTAGTCAACCCTACTTAAATTACGCAACACACACAGGAGTCCTGCGTCTAGAGGCTAAGGAGTAATTCCCATGGTGATAAAGTTATGCATTCGATAAAACCCGTGCAACTCCGGGTTAAGCGGAGGGGAAAGGAACCCTTCCGACTGGTCAAAGAAGAAATTTCAAAAACGTGAATTTTAATGAAATATTAATATAGGAATCTTACCCACCCCAGAAGTGCTGATATTGAGAAAGGAAGGGAAAATTTATAAAGTAGAGAAAGCCCGTGCAACACTGGGGCATGCAAAATGTCCTAAATAAAAATTCAAGATTAAATTTATTTAATTGTTGAGTACCCATAGCACTTGCTTTCAATTTATTTACACAATAAATATAAAATCGTAGCAACAGCCAAAATTTTAAAAATGTAAACATTTAGATATAATGCGGTTTATGGAATAAGTGGATACAAATGTGTTTGATCTAGCAGATGGATAGAGCCAATTTCAGCTTTATTAGGCAAAAAGAGAAAGTCCAATTGAATTTTTAAAATTTATTTTAACTTTAGAATTTGCACCAAATTTCGCTGTTCTATTAAGAATTTTGCTTTTTCCCCAATAAATTTAGAAAGTGGATAAAAGGTATTCTAAAATTAAAATTAATAAAAAATTTATTACGATCCGCGGTTTTTTAAGATAGATGCTTGTAGTTAGATGCTATCTTAACTATATAGACTAAGAAACATAGATTGGCAACAAAAATTTTTATTAAAATATTTTCAAAATTAAAACATAAAAAAAAATTCCTGTAATTTTTTTGTTATTTTTATTAATTTAATTTTGCGCTTTAGTTTTTAATATATATCTAAAAATTCACGTTAATATCATGTTTCAAGTTTTTTTTATTTGTGATGGTTTGGACTTTCCAGGACTTAGGAGTAAATAATGAACTATTAGCTTATCCGCTTAAATGAATCGTAACTTTAACATTACAACATTATGTACTCAGGATTTTTTGAATTATTTCTTATGTAATCACATCGTACGATACGTATCCATCAATCACAAGATCCGTCCACGGAAGTCATGGGAGTTTTTGAACTGCCGGTTGCCGCTTTGTGTATTTTCTCCCGTTTTAATTTAAAATTTGTGCTGCTTATTGTAGCTGCTATGTGACACCAGGCCTGTGTTAATCATCTTTTGCTTTTTGTGTGACGTTTTTAAATGTATACGTGTTTACATGTAAAAGATAAAGAATTACCATTCTACAACAATCCTCCTCCACCGTGTTAATATACCTTCTACATCTACAGTACAATAAATGACAGAAAAAACTTCGAAGAATTTGATATAGTATTACTGAGGGTACTTTTTGATTGACATATATTGTCTCCTACATTTGCTTTGCTTCTTAAGATTTATGGTGGTTTAATATATATTATTATGGATTACATATACATGTATAAACTTAAACTTACATTATATTTAGGCTGTATTTCATATAAAAAATACTTGTCGCTATCGAATACGATGCTGATATCTGTTCTCCAGCTTCTGAAAAACAAACAAAAAAAACAAAATAATTGCTTAATAGCATTGTAGTGTAAGTTGCACTTTATAGTAAATTCGAAATGAATATCATTAGTGAATAAAATAATTAATAATACATGTGTTACCGTGAAAGATCGAATTTGGAGAATGTAAATGTTCTGCGGTGCATGTCGCACACCAAACACATTGTTAAATGTATGGCAAAAATAAATACACAGAGAATACGTCACTGAAAGACCGGATATTTGGTTATATTTTAAAACAGTTATATTTTGGTTCTAGACTCTGGAGTCATATGTGTCGTCAAGTCTTCTACTCTGCTACGATTGAGGTCATGTAATATCTATTTGTTATATCCAGGTAAACTGCTGTTTGTGTTTTTTGCAAATGTTTGTTGAAGCGTGCAGCGTTTTCTTATGTAGATGGAACTAAAAGTCCTAAATGAATATAAAAATCCGTTACAATACATCATTTAATATAGCAATGCAATTACCGTATCACTAGATATGTCAGTTTTAGTAAATTAATTGTGCAGTATATGTCACGAATGATCCTTTAATTCAGGAGCAGGGGCGCACTCGATACTAACATTAATGGTCACGCGGGAGACTGAGTCACCCCAAACCTTTTTTCTTTAAAAATTATTTTTGTTGTACACGACAAAAATCGTAATTCCAGTGAATAATTTTACTAAGAGAAAGTATATATTTACCTACTTTTCAATTTTTCTTTGATAATTTGAGAAAAAATCCAATCAAACTAAACTAAAATGTTTCAAATGTACGTGACTTTAATAAAAGACACATATCACAGACACTTTTCGCTAACATTGCAAGAATGATATTTGAAGGCGAAAAGGTGATATTTTGTTCTAGTTATTGTAGTTTTATTTCCGTTGATGATTGACAAACAGTATATTGTACTCTTTCTTGTGCCGCCTTCCGGTATAGTGGTTATAACGCTGACTGATGTGCCTAGGGTCTAGTTTCGAATCCCGGAAAAGGCATGGATGTTTGTAAATGTATAGGGCCTTCGTGGCATGGGGGTACTCTAAATAGCCATCGAGCCGCAAGTCCTTTCGTGTGGTTGGTGGAAGGGGAGGAGAGATGTGAGGCCCTGACCTTCCCAAGGGTTTTCTCTCTCAAAATTGGGGTGGAACCAAGCAAAATCGTACTGTCACCTACATGGTGCTCAAAGCTAAGGCTAACGCAAAGCTAAGGAAACGACAGGCGACGCTTAGTCCTTTGCCATGATGAATTTCGTGGACCTCAATATGGCCTTTGCCGATCACACAGGCTGTTAGTAACAACCGCTCTTTTTTGCTTGTGTCTGTTTTACAGGACACAGTGTGGTACACTTGTGGCTTCATATCTTTCTTGATGGAGTTTTTTAGGTATCATTTGTGAAAATTTTCCTTTCGGCTCAAAGGTTTCATGTTCATCTCTTTTTTCAAATTTACCTTAGCTATTATAATTAATATTCTATATTTCCTCAGGAATCCATTAATTCATGAATTTTATTCATTCATTCCCTTGCTTGATCAGTTTCAACGTCCTCCAATAAGGATCACACAAATGCCCCTTTCTTTCCACACATTCTGTTCATTTACTTAAGTAAAAAATAATGAGTCGTACAACACAGCTTTCAAAACCACTAAGTCGTTCACAGGGAAGAAATGTATACTATTCATTGAAAATATTTTGGAACAAAGAGGTTACGCGGGGAACTCAGTTACCCCAAGTTCCTTAAGATTGTAAAAAAACGTTTGTTACTCCCAAAAAGGAGGGAGATATGTGACAAATACTTTCTAGTTTGCATGAAAACTGTCATACAGGAGGATACTGACAAAGTCATTCATAACAAATGAACAGTTTTCTCAGTTTTAAAGGTTCTATGACTGTAGGCCCCTCGCTTCCGCTTGCGGGTTCTGAATGACTTGGAGGAACATTTGTAAGAAAGACATTTTTTGCCGAAATGGCGTCGATTCAAGAGAAATCCTAATATGTTCTTTGGTTTCACGAAACGAAATCGCCTATTAATAATCAATTTAAATTTCGACGTTGTTATGGAAGTAATCTTCTGGGAGCAAATAAGGGGAAGGTATAAAATGTTTAAATAAATAAGTAGCATTAAGGAACTTTCTAGAAGTGAAGGGCCGAGTGTCAGTGCAGCAACTGTTGCATTTAACACTTGGCGATAAAAGAAATGCGACTTAGACATTCTCAAAAGTGTCGAACTGAAATGGTCTTATAAAAATTCATAATATTACTTACAATACACTGGTGTCCAAAAGTTAAGCATAATTAATAATTATGTGAATAAAGAAGGTACTGTAAATCAGAATGGCAGGAAACGTGATAGGCAAGTGTAAAATGGTTATAAGATAAGGAAGCAAATCAAAAGAATGATAATAATTAATTTTACTATCCAAAGTAGCAGTTTAAAGAAAACTGAGCATAGCAAGGATTCACATTTTAAAGAAGAAATGAAAGAAAACATTAAATAAAATGCTGATGCTGCAGTTTAATAAAGCGTGTGGTCACCTCTGACAGCTAGGCACGCTGCACAGCGATTTACCATACACGCTATGAGATGATGAATGAGTTGTGAGCTCAAAAGGTTCCAAGCTTCTTCGGAGAGCACTATTCAGTTCTGTAACGGAGCTTGGTGGGGGAAAAAGGGCTGCAATTTGTCTCCCGAGCATATACAATACATGCTAGATAGGATTTAAATCAGGGGAGTCCGAAAGCCACGACATGCGCTGGATGTTTTCCGTTTCAAGGAAGTCATCAATCAGCACCGCTCGGTGAGACATGGCGCATTATCATCCATGAATATGAAGTCAGGACCGACAGCACCTCGAAACAAGCGCTCAAGAACTGGGTCTCTGTATCTTTGAGCAGTCACAGTCCCCGTGTCAATGAAATGGAGGTCTGTGCTTCCATCCATCATAATGCCTGCCCATAATATTACTCCCCTTTATGGAAAATGATGTATTTCCGTTATGTTTCTTGGTTCAAAACGTGTTCAACATTCTCTCCATATCGTTACCCGCCGATAATCACTACTCAGACTAAACCGGGACTCGTCACTGAACATCACATTGGCCCACTCTCCCACGATCCAATGATGATGTTTCAAACTCCAGTTCAAACGAGCGCGTTTATGCGCAGACGTGAGGGAAATGCAAACTGCTGGTCTTCTGGTATACAGGTCAGCATGATTGAGTCTCATGTAAACAGTTTGTCTTGAAATTCGTATTCCTGTGGTGACTGTGAGTACCGAACCCAGTGCTCTGGCAGTACTGCCCCTCTGACGTCGCGCGCTTAGCGCACTTATTATCATATATCGGTCTTGGTGAGGGGTTGTGACTCTTGGTCGACCTGTTACTGGTTGTCGGGTAACATCTCCCGTTCTTTTAAACCTCTGCCACAGTCTTGATATCTCAGACTGGTCCACATTCAGAATTCGAGACACTTCGGTTTGTGATCGCGAAGATTCCAGCATTCCAACGATTCTTCCTTTCGTAAACATGTCCAATTAGCGTCTTTGTGCCATCATTCACCTTGTTTGATGGTTAACAACGTTCCTTCGCACAGCAGTTGCACGAAACTTGTCTATGCTGCATGAATCGGTTTCTTCGCGTTCCGACATGTGCCGGTGTTTCGCGCAGGACGTAGTCGACTGAAAATTTTGCATAAACTCAATGTTTCTTTTTCGCCCAATTACTATTCGCAAGAAATTTGGAATTATTTTATGAATATTTACTCCATGGTTTTCGTATTTTACAATGTATGCTTAACTTTTGGACAACAGTGTATATTGGAGGAGAGACATACTATTAGAGTCAAAAAGCTCTAATAATGGCTCCCTACGTTCACACAAGGGTTCGTTAAAGGAAGAATATCTGTTTTGGGGTTTGGCAGCACTAATTAAGGAAATACACAGCAATCTGGATTTCATTTCCTTTAGTGATGGCGTTAGTTGGATATCATTTCTGACAAAGCGAATTTTTTATTTGTCGGATTTAGCAATTAATTTTGGGAGCAGCGTTCAAACATCCAATTCTGTATTTTATTCAAATCCCCTCCTGAGACGCCCGAGATGATGAGAAAAAGCACATGGAAACGATTTTAACACCGGAGGGTTTTTACCTGGTTCCATAGCTGAAAATGAAATTGAAAGGACATTGTCTTCTGGATTCAGATGATGTAATCCAAAATGCGCCGTAGCAACTAAAGAACCTCTCAAAAAACGAGTTCTTGGGGTGTTTTGAACAGTTATATAAACTCTGGAACAAGATTGTAGATGAAGGAGGGCAGTCCCTTGAAGGCCAATGAGATTAGATTATTGTGTTCTGTTTTTTAATAATTTGTAATTGACCTATTTCGGGAACACTTTTTGGCACTACTGTATAGCTATAGAAGAGCAGAATAATTATTCTTATTCAGGGCAAGACTTTTAGTTCACCTTATATTATATTTTTCAAATTATTGTTCTAATTTATGCTTAATGAATACTGCAGAGAATCGAGATTTTTGTTAAAATCTTTTTTTAATACAATTTTTTTTTGTGCCCAAAAAGTGTACTTTAGCACAATTTCTGAGTTGATATCTTCTAAAACTAAGTGCAGCACACCTTTGGATAAAAAACAATTAAAACGTTTTGAAGTTTTAAAAATTACTAATGGAAAAAATTTACGGTATTATTAAATCCAGCGAAAATATATTTAGTATGTCTATGATGAATTGTTCGGTATACTATAAACTCACACCATAAGAGGGTGATGGAGAAAGAACACGAATACTTAAAGAATTACAAATTAAATACAAAAAGTATTACATACTAGTTGTAACCCAGACGCTTCGCTTGTATATCATGGTGTTGTATGACCGCATATTCTTTTTAACTTATTGATATTTAAGTACTTTCATTACGTTTTTGATTATATTCAAAAATATTCTTACAGTCCTCGCTTGTTTATTTAGAGTAGAACCTAAATTTCTAAATCGGAAGTATATTTGAATTTTACTCCCCCTACCTTCTCCTTGGGATCCTATTTCCGGAATATCCATTCCTAATGGATCTTAACTCAACAAGAAATATCCTTGTGAAATTTAAACTCTCTAGGATTTTAATAGCTCAGAAAGTAAATTTTTCTCAAAGCTCGCCATACAAAACGATTTCCGCACGCTTTCTTATGAAGGCATTTATTTCATACATTTATTTTAATGTAAGTAAACTAAAATGACAAACACTTACCTCTGTAACACTACTTCGCTGATAAAAGGATCATTCCAATCTAATGCTGAGTTGAACTGTAAAAGAGAAATTGAGCAGTAAAATTTCTTTTTAATTACTGCCATTCATTCGCATTCATGTTTCATGTATTGCTTACATACAGTGCCAAAAGTGTTCGTACACTTGCAATTTCCTATAAAATTTAATGTTTTTGAGTAATAAATATGAATACAGTGGAAATGGTATCTTTTATGGTATCCGCAACTTGATCTAAAAGGAACATCATGAGCAACTTTAAAACATTGTATAACTATTATTTTAAAAAAATTAATAATGAAAAAACAACTTAAAAATTGCGACACAAAAGTCTTCGTACACTTAGTAAAAACCCAACATTACTTTAAATATTGTATTTTTTTCTTAATTTAGTACCTAACAAGATATCTTTTAGTCCACAGCAACTTTTTAACCTCTTTGCATAGATTTAATCAGGTTTTTGTAATTTCTGCATCGATGTTTTTCCATTATTCTGTGATTTTTGTTTTTACAATGTTCTACAATGCTTAAATCAAATGATTTAAAAAGTGTTTTCAGAATTTGAGGAAAGATATAGAGACATTACAGGCGTACATTCAGAGCATTTCGTTTGGCGCCTCAATGTACTTCCAAATGCTAGAGCTTGGAGATGGAGATGTTCTTGTTTTAAATAAATTCTTGGGATTAAGATCCTGATTTTTTCTTCAAAAACCTATTATTCTCCCTTCGTAACCAAAAATGTTGAATTTTCTGTCATCCCAACCAATTTTCTGTAAAAGTTGTATTTTCTGAAAATACCATGAATCTAGTTGAAACTGTTAAGCATGCAGGTAGAGGTGTTTCTGCGTGGGAGTGTAAATCGGCTTCAAAATTATTTGATTTGGTAATTTTTGATGTTATTGTGATTCTTGAGCTCTAATTAAAAATTTTAAAGATCAATTTTGAAAAATTGATATTGTAGAGAACTTTTTTTCTTAACAATATTTAGACGCCAAAAGCACTGATCTCAATATATGCCGCTGGTGCCTCTATAACTATCCCCTAATTCTGAAAACACCTCCTTAATCACTTCATTTAGGCTTTGTAAAACATATTTGCTGAGAATTTGATTTAAAAAAGTATCTTTGTTTCTTATCCCACTTGACTAACAGAAACGTCTAGATCAAGTTCATGAACCATGAGTCCATAAAGCTTAAACAATTTAAGAACTGTAACAGGATTTGAGAGCAACTGGCTCTGACGGCAACCAATACAAGCCAAGATGTGGGCAGGAGTGGCTTGGGTCACATTGCAATTCGGACAATGAGGGTAAACTTTAAGACCATCCACATGCCGTTGAACTCGAATATGTCCAATGTGAAGCCTAGCAAGAGTAGTTTCATCTCGCCTACTGCTTGTCCCAAGCAAAGCAACACCAAGGCGGTTTCCTTCATGCCATTCATGTACGGGGGCTTATTCCAAGAGGAACTGATAACTTGTTTGACCAGAGTAGAAATTTCTGAAAAAGTAAGGCAACCACCATGTGTAAGAATCTGTAGGGCTTCCCTCACGGGCCAAACAATCTGCAATCTCATTCCCGTAGACATTCACGTGCGATGGTACAAACTGAAAAAAGATCTTAACAATGGGATTCAAGCTATTTGATGGCTGGATAATACTCGTTGTCGCTCTGTTCTCCACCATTGAGATAGAAAAAAATTTTAAAACTATAATCACAGAAGAAAAGAGAAAAATCGATGCAGAAATTTGAAAAAAAAAAAATGAAATCTATATCAGGACGTTTAAAAGTTTTTTTGAAGCTAAAAGATATCTTACTAAGTCTACATTGAGAAGGAAATGCAATATTTAAAGGTATGCTAAGATTTTTTCAAGTGTACGAAAACTTAGGTGACGTAATTTTTTAGTTACTTTTTGATTATTAATTTTTAAAAACGATAGTTGTACTACGTTTTAAAAAATCTAATTATGTTATTCTATTAAGAACAAATTGGGGATATCATTAAAAAATTACAATTCCGAAATATTTAGTTTTATTGATCAAAAACATTAAATTTTATATGAAAATTTCAAATGTACGAACACTTCTGTGTGGTCTACTCTAGATATTATTTATTCTAGTACAACAAGAGAGTTCAAATAATTATTTCATACAAAAAACGAAAATTTAACCGTATACAACATTTATTAGAAAACGAATATAAAATGAGTCTTTTAAAACAGAAGGAGTGGTTGGTCAGGAAAAATAAATATATGTACAGCCTTTCCAGTACTACGACCAAGTTTTCCAATTAATAGGTCGGAAGACGAATTTGCATTTTTCAACACTATTTTCTTACCAGCAGACTGTAAACATTGCAACTCATGTATGTATTTAATTATTGAAAATAGCGAGAAAAATATATGTAGTTAAGTACGTATTTTAGCAGTTTTGGGGGAAAATTGAGATAATACTAATATATATAAACACACACACATATATACATATATCATAATAATAATTAGTAATATTTCCCATTAATTCCATCTTGAACATGTCTTAACTACTAATGGTCCTGGCCTTCTAGACTTGTACGCAAATAATTAATTATTGACTTCCCGCCTGACGGAAATAACCGTGACCGAGACTCCCTGGAAGAAATCGCTCTTTTTCTTTGTCTTCGTCACCATGTAACACGTGTTTGTCTTTTTGTGCAGTGTGTATTCTGTGTTGTGTTTAAGATATGTATGTTTCTATGTGTTAAAAGTAAAATAGAGAGGATTAACAATGAACACCGGACCACCTGGTCATTGCAATATCAACAAATAAATAATGATCTTATTAAGAATTCCTTACCTCTCTCCACACCCTTTCAGTTAATCACTACCAATGGCCACGATTTATTTCATATACACTGGTGTCCAAAAGTTAAGCATAAATCGTTAAATGCGAAAAACATGGAGTAAATATTCGTAAAATTATTCCAAATTTCTTGCGGATATTAATTGGGTGAAGAAGAAACATTGGGTTTATGCAAAACTTTTCAGTCGACTACGTCCTGCGAATGTCGGAACGCGGAGAAACCGATTCACGCAGCATAGACAGTTCATTCAAGTTTCGTGCAACTGCTGTGCGAAGGAACGTTGTTAACAAACAAATAAGATGAATGATGGCACAAAGACGCCAATTGGACATGTTTACGAAAGGAAGAATCGTAGGAATGCTGGAATCCCCACGATCACAAACCGAAGTGTCTCGAATTCTGAAAGTGGACCAGTCTGTGATCTCAAGACTGTGACAGAGGTTTCAAAGAACGGGAGATGTTACCCGACAACTAGTAACAGGTCCACCAAGAGTCACAACCCCTCGCCAAGACCGATATCTGGTAATAAGTGCGCGACGTCAAGGGGCAGTACTGCCAGATCACTGATTTCAGCGCTCACAGTCACCACAGGAATAGGAATTTCGAGACAAACTGTTTACAGGAGACTCAATCATGTTGGTTTGTATGCCAGAAGACCAGCAGTTTGCAATCCTCTCATGTCTGCGCATAAACGCGCTCGTTTGAACTAGAGTTTGAAACATCAACATAACGTTGAAGTGTGGGAAGATGGGCCAATGTAATGTTCAGTGACGAGTCCCGGTTTAGTCTGAGTAGTGATTCTCGGGGGGTAACGATATGGAGAGAACGTGGAACACGTTTTGAACCAAGAAACATAACGGAAAGACATCATTTTCCATCAAGAGGAGTAATGGTATGGTCTGGCATCATGATGGACGGTCCCACAGACCTCCATTTCTTTGACACGGGGTCTGTGACTGCTCAAAGATACAGAGACGAAGTTCTTGAGCCTTATGTTCACTTGTTTCGAGGTGCTGTCGGTCCTGACTTCATATCCATGGATGATAATGCGCCATGTCACAGAGCGGTGCTGATTGATGACTTCCTTGAAATGGAAAACATCCAGCGCATGTCGTGGCTTTCGGACTTCCCTGATTTAATTCCTATCGAGCATGTATGGGATATGCTCGGGAGACAAATTACAGCCCTTTCGCACCCACCAAGCTCCGTTACAGAACTGAAGAGAGCTCTCCAAGAAGCTTGGAACCGTTTGAGCCCACAACTCATTCATCATCTCATAGCAAGTATTTTAAATCGTTGTGCAGCGTGCCTGGTTGTCAGAGGTAACCACACGCTTTATTAAACGGCAGCATCAATATTTAATTTATTTTTTTCTTTCATTTTTTCTTTAGAGTGTGAATCCTTGCTAAGCTCAGTTTTCTTCCGAACTGCTACTTTGGATAGTAAAATTAATTATTATCATTCATTTGATTTGCTTCCTTATTTTATAACCATTTTACACTTGCATATCACTTTTCCCGCCATTCTGATTTTCAATTTCTTCTTTTTTCACGTAATTATCAATTATGCTTAATTTTTGGACAGCAGTGTATATATATAGGGGTGACCGGGGCAAGATGACGAGCGGGGCAAAATGACTAATGCCTTAATTTTTCCGTACTCCACTAGGTAGCAGCATCAAATGAACACTACTGGCTCTCATTTTGGCCTTTCATAAAACAATAGTATTGTCACGCTGAAATCGCCTTTTTTGTTTTAGTTATGTAGCTTTGATTGTTTTTTATGCATTGATATAACTTTTATGCATGTGTAAATAAGCTCTGCTACAGGTACAGGTAATATATAATGTTTCTATATAATATTTATGAGTAACTTGGTTTAAATACTAACTATTACCATGAATAAATGTCAATTAATTGCCTTCCTTCATGGTAATGAGAACGAATACTTTTAAACAGACATTCTGGTTGAAGATGACGATCCGAAACACGGGGCAAGATGACGAGCTCATCATCTTGCCCCGTGTTTCGATATTTATTAAACTAACTATTGTTGTCCATTCTATTAAATCCTGTGAACACTTGTTTGTTTATGTGTATGTCCGCGCAACCTTGCGCTTCCATTTCTTTTGGGGCTAAGGAGTGCATCGGATCGGGAAAGATTTCATTCGAAAGGGTGTGACCAGCGGAAGACATTTTTGCCATCCGCTAAACCCCCCCCCCCAAAGAGGTAGGAATGTAACAATAATTTGTTGCTTTAGAGCTACTGGCTTTTAGCTGCCACCTTTTCTGATTTTTTGCGAGAAAACGAATGCTTCCTGAACTTGTAGAAAGATCCCCACCTGGAACTGTTAGCAACTGTAGTGATAAGGGTTGGAACAATGAGGGCACCTTTTTCTCTTTCTTGAAGCTCTTTTATCTTCATGTGAAAGCAAGCAAAAAATCTTCTAATCTGTTGAATTTTGACAATCACAAAACTCATATATTTTTGCAGGCTACGTTATATTGCAGAGCGAAAAACACCATCATTGTTGGGTTGCCGTCGCACGCATCACATCGTCTCCAGCCCCTTGTTGTGCCCTTTTTCGACCAATTAAAAACGCACTATACCCAAGCATGTGACAACTTTATGGTCACTCATCCAGAACAAACTATAGCAGACAAAAATATTGGTGAGGTTTTGAGCATCACTTACTTCAAATCAGCTACAGTTGGAAATCCCATTGAAAGGGTTTAAAGAATATGGGATCGAACCTTATAATCTTCTTGTGTTTAGCGACATGACTATGCTACGGTAAAAACTACTAACCATGCTGCTGTTGGCGATGAAACTGAGAATAATAGTGCTAATCCTCAGACCCCGGTAATAGAAAACCAACATATAAACCCTCCAGAAAATCCAGAAATTATGGCAAATGCTGATTCAAATGCACCAAAGAATCCTGTTAGTATTTTTTTTATTTCAAACCATTGGCTAAAACAACATAATGTGAGGGGAAAAAAAGAAAAAGCAAAACATTTAGTTCTAGCATTCTTACAAGCACACCCATCACAGAAATGTTAGAACATAGGGAAAAGCTAAAGGAAGAACAGGAAGTTTAAAAAAAGCAGAAAAAAAGCTTGTGAATCTATAAAGGGAGTAAAAAAACTCAAACTGTTCCTGTAAGCCTAAGTTTATAAAATCTAGGCCAAACATTCCAGTTGTATCAACTTCAAAGGAAGGTGTTATAAGATGTCCTGCTTGTGAAGAGGAACCCTCCAACAGAAGAATGGATCCAGTGCTGTAAATGCCAAGAGTGTTGGCATGAGTAACGTTCCAATTATAAAAATGGTATTTTTATTTATGTCTATTTTTAGATACACAACTAAACACTTCAAAATTACGTTACGATGCATTACGCTTAGTTTGATACTTTGTAAGATGTAAAAACACAGTTATTATTTGTTAAACCATGTAACGCATTCAAAAGATAAAATATTTTCAACCTTTTTCAGTGTCGCCATCTTGCCCCAAGGCAAAAGTTATATTGCCCCAGTATTGGGGCAAGACGATGATTTGTTAAGGTTATGAAAAAATTAAATAATCCTTAACTTCTTTTATTGGAAAAATTAAATGGTACTCTAACAGTTCATGTAAAATTGATTATACTACCCTTAAAAATAAATTAATAAACAACAAAAAACTGTTAACGTCGTCATCTTGCCCCAGTCTCCCCTATATATATATATATATATATATATAAGGAGCATAGATCATGGGTCTTAGAGGAGGTGTATACGTACATGCGGGTATAAAAAATTACGTATTATGTATTCAATTTATCTTAAAATAAACTTAAGCATATTCTTTATTTTTCCTTAATTTTTGTTCTTTTTAGGTTGGTTTTTTCATGAGTTTTCAAAAATTGGGATAAACTTAAAAACGTTAAGTATGCTAACGAATAAGCGATTCTGAGCAAATTACTAATATCATTTTTAAAATTATGATTAGGCGGCAGATAGGATATCTTGCGGGCACTCGCTTTCACCCAGACAAGCAATTTGCGCGGATGAGCAAAAATACTTAACCCATTTTATTACAACGCGTTGCAGCCCTATAATGCTTAATAACGGTCTTTGTGGAAATTGTAACGCAAGTCTAGAAACCATCAACGTCAAAATTAGCAACCCTTTGATCAAGATACAACAGGCAATACCTGAACATGAAAAAGTTTAGTCCTCCATTGAAAATCGGGATGCGTTTCTCCATTAATATCCTTCATTTCTTTATCACTCCCGGATCCTCCGCTTTTTCGAATATCTCACCAGGGCAACCACAATAGAGAAGCATCCACACCACATCTCTTCACCTGGAGCACTGATACATTGCATGCTTACACACGAAGAAAAATTAATGTGTATCAGAGTTGCTCTAACGATGACTTTTTTGGTGATACCGAAATTTTTTATAAGCATCCCTCGCACTATTAATATCACTTCACTATACTACCTTAATAAAATTATACGATGAATTTATATAATGTAGGGGAGACCAGGGCAAGATGACGAATATCTTAATTTTTCCATATTCCACTAGATAGCAGCATCAAATGAACACTACTGGCTCTTCTTTCGACCGCTCGTTAAACAATAGTATAGACACGCTGAAATCGCCATTTTTGGGTTAGTTGTGAAACTTTGATTGTTTTTTGCTGCAACGATATAACTTTTACGCATGTGTAAATAAGCTCTGCTGCAGATACAGGTAAGATATAACGTTTCTCTTTAATAATTATGAGTAACTTGGTTTCAATACGACCTATTATCATGAATGAATGTTAATTAATTGAATTCCTTCATGGTAATGAGAACGAATATTTTTAAACAGAGAGTCGGGGCAAGATGACGAGCTCATTATCTTGTCCCACGTTTCAGAATTTATTAAACTAGCTATTGTTGTCCATTCTATTAAATCCTGTGAACACTTGTTTGTCTATGTGTATGTCCGCGCGACCTTCCTCTTACATCTCTTCTGCGACTAAGGGGTGCATTGGATCGGGAAAGGTTTCGTTCGAAAGGCGGTTGACCAGAGGAAGACATTTTTGCCATCTGCTAAGCACCCCATCCCCCCCCAAAGAGGAAGGAATGTAACAATAATTTGTTGCTTTAGAGCTATTGGATTTTGCCTGCCACCTTTTCTGATTTTTTGCGAGAAAACGAATGCTTCCTGAACTTGTAGAACCAGGAACTGTAGGCAACTGTATTGATAATGGCTGGAACAATGAGGACACCTTTTTCTCTTTTTTGAAGCACTTTTATCTTCATGTGAAACCAAGCAAAGAATCTCCTACTCTACTGATTTTTGACAATCACAAAACTCATATAACTTTGCAGGCTATGTTATATTGCAGAGCGAAAAACATCATTACGGTTGGGTTGCCACCCCACAAAGCTCATCGTCTCTAGTCCATTGTTGTGCCATTTTTTGACCAATTAAAAATGTAATATAGCCAAGCATGGACACCTTTATGGTCACTCATTCAGATCAAACTATCACAGACAAAAATATTGGTGAGGTTTTGAGCATAACTTACTTCAAATCAGATACAGTTGGAAATGTCATTGAAAGGGTTTAAAGAATATGGGATCGAGCCTCATAATCCTCTTGTGTTTAGCGAACATGACTATGCTGCGGTAAAAACTACTAACCATGATGCTGTTGGCGATGAAACTGAGAATAATAGTGCTAATCCCCAGACACCGGTAATAGAAAACCAACATATAAACCCTCCAGAAAAACCAGAAACTTTGGCAAACGCTGATTCCGATGCACCAAAGAATCCTGTTAGTATTTTTTTTATTTCAAACCATTGCCTAAAACAACATTATATGAGAAAAAAGAAAAAGCAAAAAACTGAGCTCTGGAATTCTTTATAAGCGCACCTATCAAAGAAATGTTAGAACACACACAAAGAGAAAAGCAGAAGGTAGAACAGGAAGTTTAAAAAAGACAGAGGAAGAAGCTTGTGAAGCTAAAAAAGGAGCATAAAAAAAAACTCAAACTGTTCCTGTAGGCCTAAGTCTATAAAATCCAGGCCAAACATTCCAGTTGTATCAACTTCAAAGGATGGTGCTATACGATGTCCCGCGTGAAGAGGAACCCTTCAACAGTAGAATGAATCTAGTGCTGTAAATGCCCAGAGTGTTAACATAAGGAATGTTCCAATAATAAAAATAGTATTTTTATTTGTGACTATTGTTAGGTACACAACTAAACAATTCCACATTACGTTACAATGCATTACGCTTAGTTTGATACTTTGTAAGATGTAAAAACACAGTTATTATTTGTTAAACCATGTAACACATTCAAAAGATAAAATATGTTCAACCTTTTTCAGTGTCACCATCTTGCCCCAAGGCCAAAGTCATCCTGTCCCAGTACTCGGGCAAGATGACGATTTGTTAAGGTTATGAAAAAATAAAATTATCCTTTACTTGTTTTATTAGAAAAATTAAATGGTAATATATTTTAATACTACAAAGGACTACTCTAACAGTTCATGTAAAATTGATTTTACTACCCTTAAAAATAAATTAAGGCGACATGGTACCATCTTCACAATTTTTTTCTTTTTAATATTTAATATTTGGTTTTAATTGCATTTTATAAAGGTTAATATCTAATAATAATTTCATACAATTTTTTTTAATTTGTTGCAAAATGCTTGTAAAATTTAATTTTTTTTAGCTTTTTTAAGCATTTTTTAAATTCCTAAGTCTTTTTTAAATATGTCTCTTTTTGTTTCAAATTTTTTTCCAAGTACCTGATAATATACTGCATAAAATAGTTCATGGGTTTTTTTCTGCTGCTGCTCTTTAATTTTTTATTATTTTTTTTATAGTTAGACTTCCAAAAATTCCCAAAAAAACATTAATTTTGATTTTGAAATTTTTTTAGAAAACGCACTAACTATGTTAGAGCTAATTCCATGCACAGTTTTACAAAGCATACATTTCAGAGTCTGCATAAAAAAATTCAAACCCATACTTCAATTATCAAAAAAGCCTTAGGGTTTTGAATAACAGTATATGTACAAAAATTCAACATGGAGAAATATGATTTTGAATTTTTCATTCCTTGAATAGCATAATATAATATTCATCGAATAGTCTGAAACTTTTATGAAATGTTAATTAGCTTATTTAAAATTACTTACCATAAAAAATTGCACAAATGTAGAATAATTAAACAGTATTTTGCCATAATGAATATATAGAAAAAAATGAATGAAAGATCAATATTTCATAAAACTTTATCTTAATAATTATAAAAAAAATAAATACCCACACTTCAGAGCTAATTCCATGCTCAGAGCTAATGCACAACATGTACAAAAAATGTTTATGCCTTTATTTTTTATTTTCATGACTTAAAAGCCTTCACGTGTTAAATATTGTACACGAATAAAAGCAAAATCAAACAGCAATTTATAGGTAAAATACATCAAAATCTACGAACTGTATATGTGCATTTGTTTAAATAAATATCTTAAAATATTTTAATAAGAAAAGTGTTGAATTTCGCACACATGGGATATATATATATATATATATATCACCAAAAACAAATACATAAAAATGGGAGAGTTTTTCTATTCTTGCGAATTAGATTTTTGATTATCTGAGTTATCAAAATGAGATTTAGTATTTGTGCTTTGGGAGAATCCGTTTTGAAGTTTTAATTTCATTCATAATAATATCGTAAAAATTACGCACAACTTTTAAATTTTGACCCAATCCATTTGATCTTCCAGTAAATAATTCACAAACTAGAATTTTTGCATGAATTGCACAATTCTTTCTTAAAATGATTTATTACTGCATATATAATGTCAATCTCATTGATGTGCATTAGAAAAATAATTAATTCATTTTTTATCAGGCTCTTTTCTAGCAGATAATCTGAAATGTAGGCGTGGTAGTTGTTGTTTAGCATCAAACATTGCTCCATTACTTAATGAAAAATGCAGATAAAGCTTTGAAATTTTGCAGACATATTTATAAAGATTCGGAGTATCAAATAAGTCAATAAAAATTTTTTTCGACAGTTTAATGATTTTTAGGGTACCATATCGTCTTAATAAACAACAAAAAATTGTTAAGGTCGTTATCTTGCCCCGGTCTCCCCTAGTTGATTTATACAATTTTACTCCAAATTTAACTCGATATGCGAAAGAAAGTTAAAAAAAGTAAAGGGCTTCTGCAATTTCTCATTCCAAAGTTTGGCAACAGCACTAGTATCCAGCGCTGAATGAAATGGAGTCAGCGAAACTTCTCTTCAACTTGTCACCCGTCTTCACTCGTAGTCCTTTGGAGTATAGCAGACCGTTCAGCATGCGGTGCCTCCATTGTCGATCTGCCCCGAAGAGGGCAGTTATTTGCTTTTTGTTTGCGGAAGATGTGATACCTGCGATGGATACTAGCCACCCCTTCCATCATTATACCCTCAACGACATGCACATTATCCTCAGGGGTTGATGATGATGGCCATCTTTCGTCCTCATATAAAGAATCTTTTTCCGGTTTGAAGCGCTCTATCTATTCGTAGATCTTGCTTCGCGATAAACAGCAGTCACCACATTACGTTCGCCGGTGATGCAAAAATTTTCGCAGGTTTCACATCTTCCGCCAACGTCTCTCACTGCTTCCTTGATGCACATCGACACTACTTGACGCTGTGCTACAACCCGACGACTGCGAGGGAGGACGAGTGATAGAAATATTGCCGACTATCCCTCAGTCATCGCTGAATACTAGCACTATTGATAAATATTCGAAAGAGAAATTACAGAATTTCCTTTACTTTTTGATTTTCACTCGTATTTATACTTTATAACAAAAAAAAATCGACTCACCAAAAAGCATTAAATTGGCATCTTAGAGGAGATATGTACCATTAAAATCAATAAATATAATAGTGGTAATTTTATTCAACTTGTTTAATATGCTCATTTCATATCCATAGCAGTCCAAGCATATTTAAATTTAAAATCAGTTTAATGACACAAACATATTCTATCACACCTTTTTACAATTCTTTTTAATTTCGGACAAAGAATGCTTGTTGAACTTTTTACCACTGCCGGCAGGTTAATGTAAGCCACCTTGCATTTGTATATACTCGTGTGGATTTTCATGTGCAAAAAACTTTGCTCTTAAATATATGTTGACTCAAATATAGAGAACAGTTTCTCTCTATATGTACGAGTATATTTGGTTTTTTGATTGTCTTGGTGGACCACAAAAAAGACCTTTGTTGGTAGCCGACGGGCTACCATTTACCCCCCCCATCCTGCCTTAATATATATATATACACATATAATTGATTTAATCGAACATATTAATGAAAAATATTTCGATCATAATATATTATTTGTGCATTTCTAATAATATATCTGTAAATTAATAAACGATACACACGTTACGTTTAATTCAAAACTGAAGCAGTTCTTTTGTTTATTAAATGTATATTTAAAAAAAAATGAACCAAGATTCCTTAGGGGGTATTAGTAAACTGCACAATGGAAATAAAAAAGTAATTCAAATTGTTAATTCAAAATTTCAAAAAACGTAATTATTAATTCAAAAATTCAGTAATTAGAATTTATTGCACCTATTTCTTGCTTTACAATCTTCTTATGCTATTGTAGAATATACGAGTAATATTAGAAAAGGTAAAGAAGCACGATATGCAGTATAATCATCCCATTAGTCTCAGACAGTGAAGGACCCATTGGTGTAGTGTGGAAGTTAGGAAAGTTGGTTGACAGCTCAGGTGTCACCCTCGTCACTTGATCATGGTTCAGAATTACGAGGTCCGGTGCAAAAAGCCTTCATTTAGCTGAATAGTGCGACGCTAATATTCACTCATTCGTTCAAAGACAGAGAAGGTTACTTACATCGGTAATATATTCTTCCTCCTTTTGTACTTCATAAATCTTTTCCCTGGAAATTAATGTATAATCCCTGTTAATTTAGGAAACATAATTTACTTAAAATTTATTTGCTTTTTGGCTTCAAAGCATTTTTAAAGATAATGTTACACAGAATATTCAGGAAAATATCTTAAATTATTAATTCTATTAATACTTTGTTCAATAAAATGTTTGAGTGTCACCCAACGAGACTGGAAATGTTCTAAAAAACAATGATATGCTGTACATTTAGATTCCGTTTATACATAATTTACTACAATTACTTAAGCATTATTATTTAATATTATGAATACTGTAATGGATCATATAAAAATTATAAAACAAGAGACTTTTCACAATTTAAACATTAAAAATGAGAGAATCGACAACGAATTTGGGCAAAACGCATTACTGGATATATTACAAAACTATATGAAGTAGGTCCCCGATTTAACGAAATCATCGAAACTGAAAATCTTATTCGTAAATTCGGTGCGATTCGTAATATCGTTGTAAAAGGAAACACATATTTTTTGCATTTGATATTAAATACACAAAAAATATCCACATAATTAGAAATTACACACTTTTTATTCAGCAACTAAAATACTACTAATGAATTACTACGCAACAGTTAATTAGAAACTTTAAAATACTGACTAATAGAGGTTTGGCAATCTTTTTGATTCCTCACTCAAAAGAGTTATTTTTCGACTTTACTCAGAGAAGAAATCATAGCGTAATTTACATCCTGCTGCTTGAGGTGTACTTCCACAGTTTCCAAGCAATGTAAAGCATTACGAAACGTAATATTTTTGACAGGAAGTTCAGAGAGGAAACTCAAGTAAATAGGTTCAAAACTCACGTAATAGGTTATATTTATGACTCATCTGCACTTCTGAAATCTAATAATGGACTACTCTCTTTTCCTTTGAAGTTTGCTGCTGAAAAGAAAATTATTTTTCCGTTCCGGAAGAAAAAGATATGTCATTTGAAAAGAAACCCATTTTTTCTAATCCAAACTAATAAGAAAAACTTGTTTGACTCTTATTATAATTCATTAATTCGGGGTTTATTACTCCTGAAATAGAGGTTTTTTGCTTCCATTTTAATCGAGGAAAAAGAAATATTCGTTGCATGGCAAAATTCTCCAAACAAATTTTTCGTAAATCAAGGTCCGACTGTATGTACCAGGTGGTTATAATTAAACTTCTTCTATAAACGGCCTCCTAGAGCACAAACGGTTGAACGGAATGTAATGAAATTTGGTATATGGAGTATAAATGACATGCGCTCACGGAATTTCAAAAAAAAATAACTTTTAGGGAAAAAACATGAAATTTAACTTGTTAAATGATCAAAATGAAATACAGAAACAGTATTAACAATCCAGAACAAGAATGATAAGTAGTAAAGTGGAAAACTCTGGAAAAAGCTGTTAGTTGTAGGAGAAAAATGTCGGAGATTCGCATGCTCGGGAAGAAGAGGAAGCTTCGTGTTTTGCATAAAGCGTTGTTTGAAAATGTTTGTACACGTTGTCATGTTTAAGTCGATGTTTCCAACTGTACTAATGACGGCCTCTTTAGTTGAACATGCGTTATTGGTGAAATTGTCTTACAAAAAACAAGGGGAGTGCTTCTGCTGCAGTTCGTGAAATTCGTCGCAGGAAGAACCTACTGTACGGACTAATGTTTACTAAAGTTATCCAGGCCATGATTAAGACGGGCAAATTAGGAGTTCAACCTGGATGAGGCCGTAAACGTGTCACACCGGTACTTGTTGATGGCGTCAAGACAGTTGTTGACGCACAGTCAAAGACTTTAAGAATTTGGGGACAGTAACGCGCGAGCTTCTGTAGCGACTGGCTATTCTTAAAGCACCGTTCGAAAATTACACAGAAAACATATTGCTCTACTTTCCATACATGATGTGGCCGCTGTAGCCGAGCGGTCAAGGTAACGGACTCGTGGATAGCGTGCCATGAGTTCGAACCCAGTACCTCTGAAGATCCACCGTTTTGGGGAGCGATGCACGTTCAATCTGTCAAGAGCTCAAACGTCCTCCCGTTGGTGTGGTAGTTAGGAGAGGGGTGTCAGCTTAGGTGTCGACCTCGTCACTTGACCATGGTTCAAAATTAGGAGGTTCGTTGCCAGAGGCCCCAGCATCGCTAAACATTGCGACGTTAATATTCTCTCACTCCTATACATGATCCGCCAAACCCAGGACCTGCTTGATAGGGAAAAACCACAACGTCTTTCATTTGAAGTCAGTCTTCTCAGCAGAATGACTGTTGATCGGTAATGGCCATGAGGAGCAACAAATCTCCTTTCTACTTCAGTGGGACAGTCAACACACAGAATTGCCGCTTTTGGGCTAAGAAAAATCCACGGATCCTCACTGAATTGCTATTCAAAAGCGAAGAAAAGCTATGGAATTTAGTTTTCCTTTCCAATAATATGAGAAATTTAAATAATTTAAATTTAGTAATTTATTCAACCCTAGTTGGTCATGTTTCTTCTTTTGTGAACAAATTTTGCTTTTGCAAAAAATGATTTACTCATTTCACAGGAACTGTCTACAAAAGTTAATGATGTTTCACGCTGTGATAGATTTAAAAACTCAATACTCAATTTTGAAAGATTCAATCAGTGCTTGTTTTGATGATTTTCAAGATGATAAAAGAATACTAATCTTTTCACAAGCCCTTTTTCACCTCCTCTGCAAAACGTATTAATTGTTACTTACCTGAAATACAAATCGAAATTACTGACCATACAGCACCATACTATACTGGAAAGCCACTATACCAAACTTATTTCAATTGCAAGTGATGCGAATTACGTAGAATTTTGAAAATATATTTCAACAAGTTATTTTCTAAATTTACACGATTTGGCAGTCAGATACTGTTTTAGGTTTGGATCAACATATGTTTGTGAACAAATGTTTTTCAATTAGGAATATAATATATCGCTCAAAATGAACTGATATGCACTTAAAGCAAACTACTTTCTTAGTGTCTTCAAGATAGGAGAAAGAACTAATCCCAATATAGATTACTTGGTAAGAAAAAAATAACACGAATGCAAAAACTATTTAATGACTGTTTAATAATTATTTAAAATGAATTTTTCAAGCTACTCATTTTTATTTTATATTTAACCTAACTAATTGAACTTGAAAAAGTTTATTAACAATGAAAGCTAAATTTATTGCTTTTTGTCTTATTAATTATATTATTTTTAAATTTCCAAGACTTATATAAAGTTGAATGAAAAATGTGCTAACTGCGTACAAATTCTATTATTAGCCCAAAGGTAGGATTTTTTCACCTCGTGTTTTTTAGTTTGTTGGAATCGTTGGAATTGGTACTTATGCAGTGGCGGTTTAAGCGGGTGTCGGACCTGGTGGCCGCCAGGGGCCCCAGCGCTGGTTGGGGCCCCAAGCTTGATGAGTGCAAAGGCCAGCGACAAACCAACCACGCCACCTTGGAACAAGAAATGAAAAGAAAACAAAGATACAATGAAAACCCCGCTAGAAATGTATCGAGACGTAAAAGAAATCCTAATACAGAAAAACTTTTGAAAATATTTTTAACAATACCGATATCGAATGCATCAGGTGAATAATCTTTTTTAGTTTTAAAACGTGTTCAAAATAAAATTTAAGAAGTACTATGGGAGAAAAGAGAAAGTGAACAACATAACCTTATTATATACAGAATAAAATGTTTTGGACAAAATAGATATGGTGAAAATAATTGAGATGAATTTGCGAAAGGAAATCAAACTGTATAGCAAAACTGTAAGCTCTTAAGTAAGGTTTTTAGTTTTTTTTCTTTAGTTAAGATTTTTCGTTAGCCATGAGTTTTTTTTTTTTTTTTTGCAATACATTTTATTTTGAGAATTTAAAGTAAGCGACTCTTTTCACTATTTTAGTTTTTTTACTCTTAAGCCCATGGGCCTCAAACCTTTACCGCCAGGGGCCTCCAACTACCTTAATCCGCCTCTGCACTTATGTGTTTTTTTTTAATCAGATAGTGACACTCCTTCCAAAAAGGATGCCTCTCCCGGCTTAGGGTCACATTCCCATTTTCAGAATTTCCAAAGTACCCATTGAGTAAAAACATTGAGATACTGCATTGCTCTAAGCATGTCGTGTAAGTAGAATCTGCGTTTATTAAGAATGTTTTTTTTCCAGTTGTTTCCAGATTTGGCCTGTCTGTAAGTTGACTAACTTTTATAGTTTTGACCCATATCACGGCACATTGTGTTACGAAAGCAGTGTGACATGTTGGGAACGAAAACAGATAAGTTAGAGATAAATATATTTATGTTTTATTTACTGCAACTATACCCAACCATCTTCCATGCATCGCCTTCTCTATCTCTTGCCATTCTCGTCTCTTAACTTGTTCTGCCCCTTTCGGCTTTCGCGCCTTTTCTGAAATCTACAATCAGAGGTAGTCCTGATTGGCTCTTTCGCTGCTGACAAAATCTGCTAGTCTTTTATGGCTGTAATATGTTCGCTACTAAAGTTTATATTGGGAGTAATTCTTTGGTTGTGATTTTTAATCTAAGCTCTGCGTTATGAGACTTTTTCTTATGGTTGAATTATTGACCCATTATGTAAAGGTTAATTCACTAAGAACTCGTAACTTAATTCTTTCAAAAACATTTAAATGACATAATTTTTGACCAGCTTCTATAAAATTCAGGAAAGTTATTAAAATTGTTTTAAATTTTTACAGGTAATTGCACATTACCTCATCAAAATCATTATTTCTCATCAAATGCTGCAGATATTTTTTGTTCAATAGTTTAAATGTTAATAGTTATGTAACCATAAATCAATTTTCATACACAATTTTTCTCTTTAGGAATTGTAACTGTATAATTTTAAAGTGCTTAATTTTAATCATATCTACGTATCAACACTAAAACGAAATATATATTATCACATGTTTAAATATTAATTGGCACGTATAAGCAAATGTTTTATTTGTAATATGGAGAAAAATCACAAAAGTGAAACAAAAGTAAACATAAAAAACTTACAAACAGGCTTCGCGGCACTGAGGTGCACATTTTTGATGATATTCTCCAAGGAGTTCGAGTTGATTTGCTGAAAGACAGTTGCGTGATTTCAATAAAGAAAAATGTTTTCAGAATAAATTATTTTGAGTACATATGATAAAAAATTATAAGAATTCATCCTCTTAAAAATATAATAAATCTCATATCCCAGGAAAAAAATTTAAATTCCCATTCACTCTCTTTCATGTGCACGCGCGTGTTGCCGTTTTTCTTTATTCTAATCCCAGTAATGTGCAAATAACCCTTCCGAAAAATTGCAATCAACGAAGGACAGGAATAAAAGCCTTTAATTGTTGACCCGAATAGGGATTAATCTTCGTCCTATTGTGTAATACGTGCAATTTAGAGCCAAAGGTGACCAGTTCAAATCCTCCTATCCCCAGTCATGCCACGGTCACTATGTGTTATCCTCCCCTCCGTTGCCAATAGCTTGTCCGCCGAAGTGGTGACCCTGGAACTGAACACTAGATGGCAGCACTGTCTAACTCTACTGGATAGTAATGTTTTTCCATGGAGAGTCTGACGTTAACAATAAATCACGACTAGTTATACAAACGGTATCGAGCACGTTTCAACCTGATCCAGTGATCCCGTAACCGTAAGATCCGGCTTGGGGCCCAAAACCTAACTTTGTAAGGGAGCCCTAATATTCTCCATTATGCCACTGACCTGATCCACCATCTAAACAAGGGACTGTCCACAACATCAACGGAAAACCTTTTTGTAGAAATCATAACCTGACAGAGCTAGAAATTTAATGACTCAAGGTAGATCCATACAATTGGCAATGGTGGTCACTTGTTCTTTGAAACTTCTACGTTGCATCTATCTTCGTGCCTTTGGATTATATTCATCTTGAAATAAATTTTTAACTTCATATGAAGTTATTACACAGAGAAATGTCTCGGAAACAACTAAAAGCTATAACTCTGGAAACTATTGACAATCGATTCCCAAAAAGCGAATGGCTTCGTGTTTTCACTGATGGTTCCCTTTTAGATAGATATCATGGTACTGGATCCAGTATCTTTTGTGAACTTTTTATCGTTTACCTACAATTAGGTCTTTTTACTATTGCCTTCGATGGCGAGATAGAAGTTATTGCAGTAGCTGCAGAGCATCTATCTCTAAGAAGCCTTGAGTTCAATAGGGCTGTAATCTCTTCTGACTCTAAATCAGCATTACAGACTCTATCCCATAATTATCTATGTAATTCACAAATAATTTTAAAATGTAGGTTTGTTTTGAAAATTTTCTTCATAAAATTTCTTTCTAGTGGGTACCAGCACATTGTGATATTGCTAGGAATTACAATGCTGACTTTCCTGTTAAGAAAGGAGCTTTCGTGAAAGACCTACAAGAATTTCAACTTTTAATTCCTTAAAACCTTTTACTCGTATAATTTTAAACTGGAAGCTGTGGAGATGTCGAAGGACAAGGACTATGCAATTTTGAACGAAAACCCGTCCTGTGTTCCCGAAACATCTAAAAAAACTGCTGCACTCCACTTAAGATATTTGACAGGGCATAAATGTTTGATGTCCCATCTCTACCGAATTTGTATCACGAATCACAGTTCTGTTCTCTTTGTGACACTGGTCAGCCTATGACCGCTGGACATGTGGACGTGTACCCTGCACTAAAAGGTTTTAATTGTGTTGATGAAATATATTGGAGATCCCGTGTGCTAAGGGCATAACTCCTATCTGTAGTGTGTGGCATTTGTAAAATAAATAGATAAACGTCAATGGAAAATCGTTTTAACGGCATTTAAACGTACTGGAGATAATTGCAGTAAACACTGAAAAAGTGTTCGCTAAGGAATATTCAGAATGTTCAATAACAGCAAAAACTCTTTCTCTAAGAAGGGAGCATCGAGCGAACCTTTCCGCAAGTCACAAACTAATGGAATAAGAGCTTTTAACAATTGGCCTGTAAAGATATTCTTTTTCCACCCAGTTGTCTAAGGCATGCATGGCGTCTGTGGGGACTTGTAGGTCGGAGTATCATATAAAGTCCCCCCCAAAGTCATTTGCTTGTCACCAAGAACGCTTATGTGTGCTTCAAATAATACTTAGATAAATAACTTTGTTTCATTAAATATTGCAAATTTAAATATACGCTACATTTCGATTTAAAAAAAATTATATTTAATTTTGTATAATATGCTGAAACACACAATTATTTGTTTTTTACGGTCTTAAGTGGATGGACTTTCTCCTGCTAAGGTGATGCTTGACAACTGAAATGTGACATAATTGTAGTGTTTTATCCTTAATTCAATGCTGTCAAACAAAGTACAATACAGGAGTTATTTAAGAGATTTTGAAGTTTATTCTCTGTTTCAGACAGGAGGACCAAATCGTAGCTACAATTGAAGATACATTTTTTTCTTCTATTCTCAATTTGCAAGAGAGGAAGAGGAGAAACTCTTCATTTTAGCAATGAAAAGTAAATATGAAACCCAAATGTCTGCTTGTGTAACTCCGAGGGCTCCTTACTCTAGTTGGACAGTGATTCGAGCTCTATCTTACGAAATTTATACTAGTCACCGTCACACAAAACACTAGATCAAAATCAGACAGGAAATGTATGGGAAATTGAAATTTAACTATTTATTTTTAATACTAACCCTACTCGAGGAATACCAGGAACATCAATCACTTTACTTAAAAAATCAAAAATGCTCCTAAATGTAAATTCACAAATACTGAAAGCTATAGATTCCACCAGGCTACCAAAGAAAGTTTTCCTTCGAAAAACGTTTCGAATCAGAGTCCGACAACTTTCCAAGAGGAAGATCATTATCCTAGTAAATGTTGGAGTGAATCTGGTCAAGAGTTCTCAAACTGGTAATGAACATCTCTGTCAATTCTTTTGTCAACAAACTTATAACAGTCTATCAGCTATATGTTTTCTCTCTCATTCATTCACTTTTAGAAACAATCTGAATAATCCACTTCCACCGTAGGAAAGTGGCAGTTAACTGTAAGAAAAATCTTAAAGAATACAAGCCTATTTAGTTTTAAGAGAGAACCTTACAAGATAGCCAACTACATCCTCTGTAAAGCAACACAACCCATCAACTAAAAGACTGTATTATACACTGTGTCCAAAAGATACGCATAAATCATAAAATGCGAAAAACATGGAGTAAATATTCGTAAAATTATTCCAAATTTCTTGCGGATATTAATTGGGTGAAGAAAAAACATTCGGTTTATGCAAAACTTTTCAGTCGACTACGTCCTGCGCGAAACACCGGCACATGTCGGAACGCGAAGAAACCGATTCACGCAGCATAGACAAGTTTCTTGCAACTGCTGTGCGAAGGAACGTTGTTAACCATCAAACAAGGTGAATGATGGCACAAAGACGCCAATTGGACATGTTTACGAAAGGAAGAATCGTTGGAATGCTGGAATCCCACGATCATAAACCGAAGTGTCTCGAATTCTGAAAGTGGACCAGTCTGTGATCTCAAGACTGTGGCAGAGGTTTCAAAGAACGGGAGATGTTACCGGGCAACCAGTATCAGGTCGACCAAGAGTCACAACCCTGGCCAAGACCGATATCTGGTAATAAGTGCGCGACGTCAGAGGGGCAGTACTGCCAGAGCACTGGGTTCGGCGCTCACAGTCGCCACAGGAATACGGATTTTGAGACAAACTGTTTACAGGAGACTCAATTATGCTGGCCTATATGCCAGAAGACCAGCAGTTTGCATTTCCCTCACGTCTGCGCATAAACGCGCTCGTTTGAACTGGAGTTTGAAACATCAACATTGTAGTATGTTCCAATATGATGTTCATTGACGAGTCCCGGTTTAGTCTGAGTAGTGATTCTCGGCGGGTAACGATATGGAGAGAACGTGGAACTCGTTTTGAATCAAGAAACATAACTGAAAGACATCATTTTCCATCAAGGGGAGAAAGGGGGCATCATGATGAACGGCCGCACAGACCTGCATTTCTTTGACACGGGGTCTGTGACTGCTCAAAGATACAGAGGCGAAGTTTTTGAGCCTTATGTTCGCTTGTTTCGAGGTGCTGTCGGTCCTGACTTCATATCCATGGATGATAATGCGCCATGTCACCGAGCGGTGCTGATTGATGACTTCCTTGAAACGGAAAACATTCAGCGCATGTCGTGGCCTGCGAACTCCCCTGATTTAAATCCTATCGAGCATGTATGGGATATGCTCGGGAGACAAATTACAGCCCTTTCGCACCCACCAAGCTCCGTAACAGAACTGAAGAGTGCTCTCCCAGAAGCTTTGAACCGTTTGAGCCCACAACTCATTCATCATCTCATAGCGTGTATGGCAAATCGCTGTGCTGCGTGACTGGCTGTCAGAGTTGACATACGTCTTATTAAACTGCAGCATCAGTATTTTATTTAATGTTTTCTTTCGTTTTTTCTTTAAAGTGTGAATCCTTGCTATAATCAGTTTTCTTTCAAACTGCTATTTTGTATAATAAAATTAATTATTATCATTCTTTTGATTTGCTTCCTTATTTTATAACCATTGTTGAAATTGGAGCTATGGGAGCGATAAATTGGCCAATGTGATTTCCTCCCAACCTGTAACCCTGTGTTTAAGCGAATGCATTTATATTTAAGTTTGCAGTTCTGCCTGGTGGGTGCTGTGTTACGGTGTGTCTTTTACGAGCTCTGTGTTTGATGTTAAGAATTTAAAGTTTATACGTAGGTAATTAGTGTTTGTGCTTGAATAAACTGTTTGTTTTAATTAACCAGCATTTCATTATTCCTGGTCCGAAGATTTTTATTCTATTCTATTTAAAATGATGAATACGCAATATTTTTGGCGAGCCACCCAGGATAGATGAGTCAGTGACCTTCGCGAATCACTTTTAAGCTCGCTGTTTATTAAGAGTTTAGGAATCTGTAGCACAAAACACAGTTATTAGGAATCGAAAGTGTTTCATAAATAGTTTCATAATGAATGCTATAAACCAAAAACGCACTACCATAAGAGGAGCGTTTACGAAAAGCGAAAATAATTTAGAAGCTTTATTATCGTCAGAATTAACTGATGTAAAATTTGACGAAATTGATTTTACATTGGAACAATTATCGTTAAAGTTCAAGCAACTTATGGAATGTGATGATCAAGTCCTTGATTTACTGCAGCAAGAAAAATGTAGTCAAGATGTTTACGAAAAGGAATACCTATCATGTGAAAAGTATGAAGATCGGTTTATTGCTTTGAAAACGGAAGTTAATAGAATAATTACTAAACCGCTTTCAAATGAAGATGAGTCATCGAAAAATACACATTTTACTGAATCAGTTCCTCAATTAAAGCTCCCGGTAATTGAATTACGAAAATTTGATGGAAATCCGAAAGAATGATTAAATTTTTGGTCGCAGTTTGAAAAAATACACGAGAACTATAAGATTGAACAAAGTGATACGTTTCAATATCTTAACCAATCTACAGTTATAAGTTCGAAACCCAGAGAAATCGTGTAAAGGCTTTCCGACGACCGCTAAGAACTATCCCAAAGCAGTGGAATATTTAAAAGAAAGTTTCGGTAAAGAAAGCGTACTTATTCAAGTTTATATTCGAGAATTATTAAATCTCGTGATAAAGGAAAAGAAAGAAACGGATCTTCTCTCTCTTTACAATAAATTGCAAACTCAACTGATGGCTTTGGATTCACTCGGCGTTACAAAAGAAAAGTACGGTGATATAATTTTCCCTCTTGTCGAATCATGTTTGCCTAGTGAAATTCTAAAAGCTTGGGAACGTTCCAAATTGACTTCGCACCCCGAAATTACAGGTAAGAATGATTTGGATTCATTAATTAATTTTTTGAAACATGAAGTGGAATCTAAATTAAGAATAAAATTAGTGCGCAATACTTTTACTTCTGAAAAGCTAAGTAAACGAAATTCTAACAGATACGAAGGCAAAAATTCAATACCTACTGCTATAGAACTATTAAGCTCTCATAAACATACGTATAGTAAAGATCAACCTAAGAATTTTAAAAGGAATGAAACTTGTGTTTTTTGTGAGAAATCGCATCCGTCACAAAGTTGTAAGGATAGTTCTACAACTAAGATGTCTTTAGAGGATAAGAAAAACACTGTGAAGAATAAGAAAGCTTGCTTTGTTTGTCTTAAAGGAGGACATAGAGAAATTTCTTGCAAATCCAATGTAAGATGTTTTACTTGCCGGACTCAGCACTTCCCAATTCTATGCCCAGATTTGGCTTCGAATCTTGATTATAATTTTCCGAACAATGCAAATAATACGAAAGTTGAAGAAACTGTAACCAATACTTTAAATAGCTATGTTCGGCATTCATGTTCGGCATTCAGATGTATACCTTCAGACTTTAATCGTGAGATTACATAAGGGCACGAAAGAAATGCTAGTAAGAGCCATTTTTGATACAGGCAGTATGAAGTCTTGCATTAGTTCTGATATTGTTAAAAGTATGAATTATAAATCTAAGAATGAAGTTTTAATTTAAAGCAATCATTGTTTGGTGGTATAGAAACTGTTGAAAGTGTATACAAAAATTATGTTATAGAATTAAGTAATGTCGATGGTGGTTATAGGTGTCAATTTGAAGTACTTGGTCAGGAACGCATTTGTTCTGAGATTGAGCAACTCCCGTCTGGTCCGTGGTTAAATGAATTTAAAATGCACGGTATTCGACTTACTGATTAGGAAAGAAATAGGTTTAAAGTTGATAAGGAAATTAAGTTATTAATTGGGTTTGATGTCGGGGGAAAACTGTTAACGGGAAAAGTCAAAACTCTTAAATCTAATTTAACAGCTGTACACTCTCGGTCGGGTTGGACTGTTTTCGGGAAGTTTTTTGACACTGAGCAAACCATTAATAGTCATTCTTACATAATATCTTCGTTGTTGGCCCAAAATTAGTGTATAAGTGATCTTTGAAGTTAGACGTGTTGGGGATTACAGATCCTGTGCAGTGCAAATCTAAAATCGAGTTAGAAGAGGAAACTAATAAATATTTTAGTGAAACAATTAGTGTTAACTCGGAAGGCAGGTATGAAGTCGCGTTGCCGTGGATAGTGGATAATTCCTTCTTGCCTGAGAATAAAATGTTGGCTGAAAAAAGTTTGTTAAGTACGAAAAGAAAATTAGCAAGTACCGGCAGGTTGAGCTTACAACGGAGTTTTTGAAAATTGGTAGTTCCTTGGTATAATTGAAAGGGTATCAGAGGCAGAATCTGAAAGAATGAACTATTTGCCGCATAGACCTGTTTTTAAGGAAAACAGTACTACGAGCTTGAGACCAGTGTTTAACGCGAGTTCGCATTTCGCAGGTTCTCCATCATTAAATAACTGTTTGTCTACGGGACCAAACCTGATAGAAATAATTCCAACGATACTTAATCGATTCCGTAAGAACTACGTAGCCGTTATTTCAGATATAAAAAAGCGTTCTTACAAATTTCAATAAGAGAAAAGGATCGCAATTTTTTACGTTTTCTGTGATTCGTTAAGGATGCACCTGAACAAGTGCAGGTTTACAGACATTGAAGGGTAGTTTTTGGTTTGACATAGTCCATATCTGTTAGTCACTTCTGCTGCAATATCATTTAAGTAATGTGCCAAAGATTTAAGTTGCTGGCAGAAATGTAAAGATATCATTTATGTTTATAATTGTATGTAGTCTAAATTCTAGGTCAGAAATGAAAAATTTTATCCTAGAATTACAAATGATTGACTGCAGGCCATTTAATTTAGAGGAAAATCTAACCCAAAAGGAATTGATCAGAGGATCATTCGTCAATGGAGAAAATGTTCCAGTTTGGAAGCAGAATGGCATGCAGTTAGATATATTATCTTGAAAAATACAGCAAACTATAGAACCCAGATAAATCTGTTGAAAATGTAGTTTTAGCTGTGCTCATCAGGTTTTAATCGATGAGTTTACACCACCGCACCCGGTATATTTGATACCCAGTTGTAGAAACGTGGGCTTTAAAACTTAAGGACGAAATTCTCCCAGAGAGCAACAAAATTCAAAATGTGGTATCAACAATTAAATATGGGAGATAAAGTGCAAAGATAGTTAAATATTTCCCCAACTGACGTTTCATTGAGTTTACGTTTTTGTGAAGCTTAGCAGCGTGTGTTTATTTAAAGTAGTTAGAATTAATGAGTAATGATTGAGTGGGGCAGCACTAGAATCAGAGTAGCACCATGAAACTATTAACTGTAGCGTCTAGAACTCGTTTCTGTTTAATCGGAGCTGATTACTGTCGTCGGTATCCAAGGTCTCCTTGTGATGTAAATATTTTGTTGGACTGGATCTTCTGTTTGTGTTGAATGAGATCAAAACTGGGGAACTTTGTACAAACCTCGGCACGAAAATGCACGCTCTCTGCCACATCCCCATCGTTTGTGACATTCTAGGGTGCCAATATGGCGATGTAATGGCTTCTCGAGGAGTGTTCTGTGGAACAGTTATTAAACAAGATGAGTGGGACAGACCAATTTGGTTGCATGAGTGAAACTGGCAAAGTGAGAACCAATCCCGATGAGGGGTTGGTGCTCAGAGATAGTAAAACCTTGTCATTACATATTCATAA
>BMAO01034268.1:0-68940 GCA_019973975.1 Trichonephila clavata | reverse complement strand
TACGCTCAGGCGACACCAGCGCCACTCTCTGTAACCCCCGGATGTAAGCGGGAGAAGGAGGAGACTTACTTTTCCCAGCAGCGCGCCTAGTCAGGTTTAACAACCTGTAGATGTCATTAAATATCCTTAAACTTTAACGTCTCTCTTTCATTCAACATACCCCTAGACACCACCCTCTCTGTTACATGAGGGCTCGACCTCGCAACCTTAATGGTTTTTGAACCCGTGTAAAATCAAAAGTCGCCCATAAAACGGCGCTCATCGAAATCGCCCAACACAATGGCGAATGCTTGATCAGCGAATTCCTCCGACGCCTACTAAGAGCCAATCCTCCGCTCCGAGACCAATACTACCGTCTCCTTCGCCAAGCCAAACCAAAGCTTGAGACTCAACCAAAAGTCTCTTCGGCATCGTCCAAGTGTTCCAGTGAAACAAAAAGGCCAATTTCCCCGCCTATTCATCGCATCAAGAGTGTAAACTCCATCTGCTTCGTAACTACAGTCATCGCCGTGAAAATGCACAGTGGTGAACTCATCTCGCAAACGGATAGCTTTTATAAGCGAAGTCTATCTGCAGTCTACAAACCGATATCGTCAAATCAGGTAGGATCAAACCTTTTTTACTCAGCATGTATCGAAATACTAAGAAAGAAGATCTAATAACCGCCGCTAAAGAACTAGGTGTTACTGTCCCAGAAAATGCTACGCTTGTGAATTTAAAAGCACTTATCGAACAAACTGACACTTTCAAAAACGAACCTGAATTCGTTAAGGATATGCTTAATTTACTCGTTGAGGAACGAAAAGAGTCAGAACTAGAAAAAAAACAAGCAGAATCAGAAAAAAAACAGCAGAATAGTGAAAAAAGAAGCCGAGCAAATGGCCCAAAAAATCATTCAACTTCAAAAAGAAATTGAACTCGCGAAAATAAACTCCGCTATAAATTCTAATAATTCAAACAATACTACTGCAACATTCGAAACACCGTCAACTAACCTTTTAGAAAGTCTCATTAAATCCGTTAAGACCCTTAGTATGCCAGTTCCTTCTAAACCTGAAAATTATAATTTATTTTTTCATTCACTTGAACGTGCGTTTACAACCAAAAATGTTCCACAGGAATTAAAATCAGAGATCTTAATTAATATTCTCGGTGAAAAGGCTAACAGTATTTTACTTTATATCCCCAAAACGAACTCCAAGATTACGAGAAAGTTAAACACATTATTTTACGAGAATTCCAACCAACCCCACAAGAATGCTTAATTAATTTCCGTAGGGCCCAACGATTGCCAAACGAATCGCACGTACAGTTTTCGTCACGATTAACAAGTTCTTTTGAATATTATTGTAAACTTCGTAATGCGAATGATTTTAAAACTTTGTGTGAGTTAATGATAGCCGACAAATTATTTTCCACCCTCGATCGAGAAACGCAACAACATATCGCGATACGCCAAAACGAATCTTGGTTTAAGCCTACTGAATTGGCTAGGGAATGCGATGTTTTCTTCGTAGCAAAGCGAAAGTCGTATTCCGACAAAACACAGTATCATCAACCGCCGTATGACAGCAAAAAACAAAAATATAACTCGTCTCAGGGCTTTAATCGCTACAACTCTCGTGATAAAAATTTCACAAATTATTCACCAAACACTTCAACAAATAACCCGCGTGTAGTTTCACAGAAACGAAACTCATTTCAATTCTAGACCTAATTCAAATCACGGTCCTGTTTGTAAAGTCGAAGGTAAAATGTTTAATGAATCCTTACATGAATTGCAATACGAAAATATTTTTGTTAATGATAAAATCGTGAAAACTTTAATCGATTCGGGAGCGAATATTGTGTGTGTGAAATCTCCCTCATTCCACCCGAAACAAAATCTTTAGGAACTGTTCAATTAACATGTGCTTTCGGAAATGAAATTCAAGCTGAACTTACTAAAATTAAATTAGCTCTTCCAAGTTTTCGTGAAAACCCGATAATAGTAACTGCAGCTGTCTGTAATAAATTGTATTGTGATTTAATAGTTCCGCCTAATATTTTTGATGACTTAAATAAAGCAGAAAAAGAAAATGCACGGATTTCAGAAAAAAATCCTACTTCCTCTCATTCTAAGAACATTCTTTCGCCTAAAAAAAAATGATAGACAAAATAATTTCGCTAGCCAAAATATGTCGAGCTTGCATTCTTTTGCACCGCAAACTATCCCAAATCATTCCGGCGAAGGTTCAAGGCCAAATGGCTCAATTCATTTCCAAATTACAGCGCGAGTAATGTAAAACACCCAATGAATAAAAAAGAATCGTTAAACTCTTCAAAACAGAAATTATTCCATGAAAAAGAAAATAAGAAATATGAACTGACGTCACAGCCCAGATCCGATCAAACATGTTATATAACTGATTTTCAGCGCGAAGCTAACGTCAACAAATCTTTTTCTGAATTGAAAATTAGCGATTGTAATTCTTTACCAGTTAATAATAAAAACGAATCTCTCTCTTTGCTTTTTCAAAATAGGATTGTTATTTATCAAATTTAAATGTAATTTATCCTCAGTAGATTTATCGCATATTTTGAACGTTGATACGCGTCGCGAAGTTGAAAACCTTATCCAATCTTACAAACCAAATAAAATTAAAGATACAAACTTACAGATGCAAATTATCCTTTCTGATGACACACCCATCGCGTTACGTCCTAGAAAGATTAAGTCAAGCGGAAAAAATTATCGTCGAAAACCAAATTGAGCAATGGCTGTCTGATGGAATAATTTCCCCAAGTTCATCTAATTTTGCCGCACCTTTAGTTCTTGTCAAGAAAAAAGACCAGTCAACTAGACTCTGTGTTGATTTTCGTGCTCTTAATTCTAAAACAATTAAACAAAGATTTCCACTACCCCTCATTGAAGACATTTTTGATCAACTCCATGGAGCGATACTCTTTTCAAATCTGGACTTAAAAAACAGTTTTTTTCACATCAAAATTGATCCTGATAGCCGTAAATACACCAGTTTCATAACACATAATGGTCAATACAATTTAATAGAGTTCCTTTTGGTTTGTGTAATTCTCCCTCACTATTTCAAAAATACATTCAAATTGTGTTTAAAGATCTCTTAAAAGACAACACTGTTATTATATACATGGACGACATTTTAATTCCGGCAAATTCTGAATGTGAAGGGATTGCAAAGCTTAAAAAAGTATTTGATGTTGCTGCTACTTATGGTTTAGAGTTTAATTTTAAAAAGTGTAATTTTCTTCAGCGGAAATTAACTTTTCTTGGCCATATTATTGAAGAAGGCACTATTCGTCCTTCAACAGCTAAAACAAATGCAGTCATGAATTTCCAAACACCTAAAAACACTCGGCATGTCCAATCATTTTTAGGACTAACAGGCTATTTTAGAAAATTTATTAAGGACTATGCATCAATCGCACGACCTTTAAGTGATCTTTTACGAGACAAAGTTCCATTCACCTTTGGTCCTATACAAAAACAAGCTTTTCTCTCTTGAAGCAAATTTTGTCTCAGGAACCTGTATTACATCTTTATCAGCAAAACGCTCCATTACAAATACACTGCGATGCCAGTGCGAAAGGGTTTGGCGCTATACTTCTACAAATGGACTCAAATCAGAACTTTCATCCAATACACTATATGAGTCGTAAAACTTCTCCTCAAGAAGAGAAATACTCCAGCTACGAGCTAGAGGTCTTAGCGATAGTTACAGCATTAAAAAAAATTTCGACACTACCCTCGTCGGCACAAAATTTTCAAATAATCACAGATTGCCAAGCATTTAAAAAAACTATGTCAAAGAAAGATTTACCACCTAGAATAGCACGATGGGCTCTCTTCTTAGAAGACTTCTATTACGAAATACTTCACAGGCCAGGTAAACAAATGCAACATGTTGACGCGCTCAGTCGTTATCCAGTCATGCTCATACAATACGAGACAACACAAAAAATTAAAAAAGCACAAATTAATGATGAGTTTACATCCAGTATTAAACAACTATTACAATCATCTTCAGCCTCTGATGTATACATTAAAATACGATGTGCTGTACAAAATTGTCAACGACCAAGAACTTCTAGTCGTTCCACTTGAAATGCAAAAACAAATCGTACAACTTGAACATTCTAAAGGACATTTCGGCATCAACCAAAACTGAAAATTTAGTCAAACACAAATTCTTTTTCCAAATATGCGTAAGACTGTAGAAAATGTTATTGCAAATTGTATTCCTTGCATTCTTTCATCCAAAAAATTTGGCAAACGAGAAGGATTTTCTACATCCCATACCAAAAGGTGATATTCCACTTGATACCTACCATATTGACTTTTTGGGTCCACTCCCAAGTACCAACAAAAACTACAAATATATCTTTACAGTCATCGACGCTTTCACCAAATTTTTGTGGATTTATCCTGTAAAGTCTCCTTCAGCTAACGATGCTTTAGACAAATTAAAATTACAACAAGTAACCTTTGGAAGTCCCAGACGAATAATTTCAGACAAAGGAACAGCATTCACTTCTACAGAATTTCAGAAATTTTGTCAGGATGAAGATATCGAGTTTATTTCAATCACAACAGGTGTACCGCGTGGGAACGGTCAAGTAGAAAAAATTCATGCAACGTTAATACCAGTCCTAACAAAGCTTTCACTTGAAGATCCCAATAAATGGTATAAACACGTATCATCAGTTCAACGAATAATTAACAGCACTGTTTCCATAGCCACCAAATATACACCATTTGAACTTTTAACAGGCGTCAAAATGAAAAATAAAGATGACATAAAAATCAAAGCCATTCTCGAGGAAGAAAATTTCCAATTATCTTTACAGAATAAACAACAAATGAGAGAAGATGCCAAATCCAATATCCTGAAATTACAAGAACAAAGTAGACTACACTACAATAAACATCGCAAAGAAGCAAGAAAATACAAAGAAGGTGACAGAATTGCAATCAAGAAAACCCAGTTTGGAGTAGGTGTGAAATTGCGACCAAAATATTTTGGCCCATATGAAGTTGTGAAAGTTCGTCCAAACGACAGGTACGATGTAAAGAAAATAGAAAGACAAGAAGGCCCGAATTTGACATCCACATCTTGCTGATCTGATGAAACCATGGATAATCCCTAAGACTTTTCTTTCCAGAACTCTAATGACTTTATTTTTTTCCCTCTATATACTCAAGGAAATTTGAATTTTAAAAATTTGTTTAATCTTTTTTTTCTTTCCAGTTGTAGTATTTGTATAATTTTTACTTGCATATTTTCCAGCCTGGTCGGGGACCGACCACATCAGGATGGACGAGTGTTGTATACGCTCAGGCGACACCAGCGCCACTCTCTGTAAACCCCCGGATGTAAGCGGGAGAAGGGGTAGACTTACTGTTCTGCCAGCAGCGCGCGCCTAGTCAGGTTTAACAACCTGTAGATGTCATTAAATATCCTTAAACTTTAACGTCTCTCTTTCATTCAACATTACCCCTAGACACCACCCTCTCTGTTACATATATATATATATATATATATATATATATATAGTTGTAGTGATGAGGAATCGTTCAGTATAAGGAAATATCTTCTTAAGTAGCAGTCAACATTAATTTACAATCACATATAAAAACTCCTGGACAACACTTAGCGTTTCGACATCACAGCAAGCAGGCAAGAGACAAAAGCGGATTTGTAGGCTACATTTTTGTGGACAAAAGAGAGCTTTTCCAGTGTCTTGGGGCTTTTTTATATGAAACGGCAACAGAAAGTCTTGCAATCAACGTGATTTCCGTGGACGTAGCCAGCTATTGTTGGAAAGATATCGTATGATAGAAAATTACGTAAGCTTACTTTAAAAACGCCGAGCTGTAGATCATTCAAGAGACACAGTTACGATGATTCCCATTAGGTGGGTAGCTAGTAATTAATTATTTACGTAAAGGTCCTGAAGGGTAAAGTAAGGACCATTACGAATTAAAAAAGTTTAGAGGAAATTAAAGGTAATTATTATTATTATTATTCTCTCTCTATATATACTATAAGAGCGAGTCAAGTAACGATAAATCGAAAAAAGGGAGACCCGAAATATGCATCTTTCCGCTTTAACCTCTTAACGCATTTGCCCGTATCTCACAAGGGGGATTTCGTGTTATTTTATTTCTAATGCCCATCCGAGATACTTTCTAGTAAAAATAGATAGGCTAAATTATAATTAAACTTATTACCCTCCCCCACTCCTCATCCCCCCAGCTAAAATTGCAACAAAAAATAGCTTTCATTATACCTATATATTTATATATATATACATATAAATTATATATATACGTTCTGACAAAAATAAAACCTAGATCATTTTTTATCAGTTTTTTCGAAAAAAACTCGTGTCCAAAGGAGTTAAAGGGATATTAATTCAGAGTTGGATACTTCCCCATCAACCAACCAACACGTTGTACGTAAGCGATATTAACTTGAAAATCATACCTCTTATCTATTTTTTTCAAAATCAAACATGCAGCATTTTTTTTACAAAAAATTAACATCTGCCAAGAGCAATACTAAGACTATTGATGCACTTCATAATTTTGAAATAGGGTCAAGTGATCAATGAGGTACCTCAAGTGAGGTACCCCATTTTTCCAATTTCCTCATCACTCTGCTTATGAACTTCGAGGTCGAATTTAATTTTATGAACAGAGCAACTCCGCGATTATATCCGACAGGACGGATAGTTCGTGGAATCAGGACGCGGACACGTGGTTTGATTAGAAAATCACTGATCAAAAAACCCGCGACCATGAGCGCTCGTTACACCAACAGCATTAAATTGTAAGAAAGTAAATAAAAGTGTAGAAAAAACTGCTTGCGTTGAAAATTGTTGTATTAATTGAGTGAAATTATTAGTCTGAAAATTTGGATCTCTAGAAGAAACATTTTTTCATTCATCACATTATAAAAATTTACAACTGACTCTTGTTAGGCCCATACTTTTCGGATAATTAAAACACAGCATGCGTTAAAGCCGCTCATAAGATCAGATTGAATAAGAAATAAAAAAATCAAAAGTGCTGACACTATTATTTATTCATTTCTTGAAGCATGTCCTTGTAAAAACTTCCGGTTCATCCCAAGAAAAAAAATATTGTGATTCAGAGAAGAGTAAAGATATATATAAGAGCAAATATTACGCTTTTCTTTAGTATTTTCTTTCACGTTCCAGTTTTAAAAAAAAGTTTTGGAATTGATCGAATGTGATTTGGTGTAATTGTGGCCTTATTTAAATAAAACATTTCAATGTGTGCAGTCAAATCGTCGCGTTTATTTTTTCTTTACGTTTCCTTCAGTCTTCCAAGAAACATTGAAAAAAAAATGTTTAGGCGATGACTATATTTTTCTTTTCGAGGGCAAACTTTTCACTCGTATTCAGATTTACATGATGCCGAAAGCTGCGAATAAAAACGAAAAATTTCGTGGAGAATCCTAGTTAATAAGATTCCACTAAATTTTACGTTTCTTAACCCCAAAACTGCCGCTGGTGTATATATCCGTCTGACTCAACTGGTGTGTTGAGTGCCCGAAACACGATTTTTTTCGGAAAGACGATTTTTTTCGGTTATTCGGAAGGGTTTGGAATTAAGGATTGCAATATTGAACCAAAAGTTCAATACCGATATTCGGTATTTCTCAGAATTTAATACCGGGATACCGGTTTCAATACCGGTATTAGAAATTTTACAAAAAGAAAGAAAACACTGGTGTTTGTTTGTTTGTTTGTTTTACTTGCCAGTTTTATTAGAGAGTGTAAATATCACAAGAAATAATTTGTAACTTATAAATTATAAGTTATAAGGAATCACAAAAAAAATAATATATAAAGGAACATCTTATTTATTTAAATAACAAAAAAGTGCAAATGTGGAACTGTTCAGTCTGTGGTACTATTACAATGTTTTGAAATGTTCTTAATGTTTTAAAAGTTAAATTTTTGAAAAGCGTTCTTAAAAAACATACATAATGCATCAATTGTACCGTCACACACACATTAAGACTGGATCATAATGTTGTGCAAAAATTACCAGCTGTCGAAAACGCTCTTTCGGTATCTACGCTAGTTGGTGGTACTATTAGCAATGTGCGATATACTTTTTTCAAGTATTTACCCTAAATCCCTCGTCTTCAAATAAATTGATTTCTTGTCGGGTGATTTTGGATATAGCTGATTTCTGTACTGTATTTTGGTTTGTTTAAATTTTATTTAGTTATCGCTTATTCTCTAATTTTTGCTCAAGGGACAGTTCCTTTTCACTATTGGCATTAGTGTGATCATCATCTTCGATAATTGTACCGAGTTCTTCTGAATGTAGATTGGTTTGTGGGTAAAAAATTTTAAGAAATTTTTTTTTTAACTTGATCAAATTTGTTTGGTTAGACTCTTTTCTTCTTAACTCTAGAACATTTTTTACATTGTGCCATCATATTCTTTTCATCATATAAATCATGAAACCAAACCGAAGTATTATCAACTGATTTTTAAAAAATATCTTCTTTAAAGTTATTCTTCTTCCTTATTTATGAGTATATATATATAATGAATTTGAAAAACACATTTTGAACCCGAAAATATGATACAATATGAATAACAAACTCACCAATTTAGAAAATATGGAAATATTACGCATTTTCTTCACAAGTACAACCTTGGTTTCTCAGATATGAATATGTGGCCGTGGTAGCCAAGTGGTCAAGGTATCGGATTAAGGCTGGCGTGTCATGAGGTCGAACCCAGTACCATTGAAAACTCGTCATGTAGGGGAGCGATGCACGTTACATCTGTCGAAAGCTCAATCGTATTTCCGTTCGTGTGGTAGTTAGGAAAGGGAGTGTCAGCTCAGTTGACTTGACCATGGTTCAAAAATACGAGTTCCATCGCCAAAAAATCCTCGTGTAGCTAAACAGTGCGACATTAATATTCACTCACTCAAATACTAATATCAGACTATGAATCCTGTGCAAGTGCAGTATCGCTCTGAGCTGTAATATGACAGCTTTGGATGATTCAGATATTTTATAATTTCTCTTGGTTGTACGATGCAACTTTGTATTTACAGTCTAATTAATTTCGCCCTTTTGCGAAACATTTTAGTAGCAAGTCTTGATGGATGAAGGAAGGCAGATGAGCTTGGATATGTTATTCATCTTTCAACGAGAAAGTTAGGAGTAGTGTATTTAGTTCTTTTTGTGAGAGAAATAATTTTTGTCTATATTTTGAAGTTCAGATTAATAGTCTTTTATCCCATTGTATTTGGTAATGAAAAAATCATATGATGGATTTAATCAGTTGCCTTAGAACTGTAGAACCAGCGAGGAAAAATAAAAATAAGAACAACGGAATAAGCGGAATAAAGACGTTTATATATAATATCTTCACCTTCTGAAATGGATGTAAAATTATTTCATTTATAATATATTTTATTCATGGTGCAACAACATCAGTAGCGCACACAAAAAATTTTCAAGGGGGAGTCCATGGTCGAAAGTCCCCCGACTCGTATCATACCTCAAGACAACCTCAATTGATTCTTCTGATATTGTCGATTTTGTTAACAAAAAACAGTAAAAAAAATAAATTATTGAATTAGTAATTAGCATTAATTAATAAAATAAATTGTTAATTACAAGTACTTTATTAAATTTGTCGTTATATATATATAGGATTATCATCAATCGAAAAAAACTCAAGGGCTTTGGGAAGTGTCCGGACCTTCAGGACCCCCCCTTGTGTGCGCCACTGATCAACACTATAACATAAACACAAAGACGTATAATATTTTGCTATGTAGGTGATCCCTGAAAGTATAAGAAACAATATAAAAAATTTCTAGTAAATACCGAAAACCGATATTTAAACTTGTGATTACCGGTATTCCAAACTGTACAAATGGCTCAAAATACCGGTATTCAGTATCCCTATTTGGAATGCAAGAAAATGACCTTGACATTGTTTGCGAAGGATTAATTATTTCAGATGAAAATTTTGCTTATTTGTGACTTTTCTCCCCCCCACCCCTCCCCCCTTAACGACCGGCCCGAATAGTGATTCCTCTTGTCCCAGTCGTTTAAGGCATGCACGGCGTAGCTGCAATCCGGTAGGTCGGTGGTTCAAATAAACACCCCTGCCAAGGTCAACAACTTGTCACCGAAGTGGTGACTCAGGAATTAAGCACTAGAGGGCATCACAACCTAACGATACTGGTTGATTATGCATTCATTCCATAGAGTTTAGTTAAGATATTCTCAATAAATCATGACGTGATTCAAAAACGGCAGCGGCGCCCACGTCAACTAGACCTGCCATCTCACAAAGAAATTGCCCGCAACGCCAACTGAAAAACATTCCAACCACACTCTAACCTACTGGGAATGTATAACGATTGCAATAATTGGCTGGAAAAACAACCTTCTCTCTCAGTATCGTTCAAAAAGTCAAACAGAAAAAGCAACTTTCTTTTCTAGGAAGGGGATATGCAGCGGCACCTCCTTCTGCAAATCCCAAACAACAAAAGGACAGGAATAAAAGCTCTTAACGACTGGCCCAAATAAGGATTCCTTTCGTCCCAGTCGTCTAAGGCTTGCACGGCGTAGCTTCGGACCAGTAGCACCGGTCAGTGGTTCAAATAAACACACCCTGCTAAGGACAACAGCTTGTCACCAAAAATGGAAGGGGTTATATTTAAAAAATAGAATACGTAATCGAAAGCGTAAACTTTATGAGTAACCCTTATGATAATAATTAAAAACATGTTGTTCTATGGGGAGTAAACAGTGACGTAATGTACACCCTCGCAACTCCCAGATCGTGGAGGGAACTAGGGTTCTAGGGAGCCTGACTTACACCAAGTACGTATTTAACCAATTTGGGCTCAAAACCTGAATTTTCAGGGGTGCTCTAATATTCTTCGTTATGCCAACTGAGAGTAACACTTCCCCTTCCCTTGCGGACACTGCTGTATTCGGACGAATGTAACTTTGATTTTAGCATATTGGAAATAATGCCACGAAATTTCAAACTTAGGAATTTCAAGATGTAGGCAATTCAAATGTATAAACATTTTGGTATGTTTTATTTCATTTTTTTTTTCTCGCTACTGTATTATTTTCACATTTTTAATGATAGTATTTACTTTGTCATTTCAATTTGAATTACTCAGAATTGGAAAATAATTATTTATTTCCATTGTTGTAAAAAGGGCAAAAAGAAAAAAAATACATGATTCATTTTTAAGAAACCGAATAACTCAGCAGCTTTAGGAAGGAAATTTACGAAACTTTTGAATTTAAGATTAAAATCCCTGTGAAAAATCTAATCTATAGGAAAACCCCGACAATTGTAATTAAAAAACGTTTCCAGATGTAAATTATCTATGCTTTCTTGTTAAATATATTCCTGAACTTCGTAATATAGCAAGACATTAAAAAAAATGGAAGATATTTACAAAATTATTGCACACATTATCGCATTTTAAATAGATATAGAAAGTTTAGGAAGAGGCAGTCTCATGTAGCAGCATAGATTTGGAAGGTATCGAGAGAAATATAGTTTGATTTCTTTTACACCCTTCTTAATTTTCAGAAATATTTTTATACTCAAACGAACAATTCCTCCCTCCCCCTCGGCTTGTAGAAATTTTGTGCGTTTTGAAAGTTAAGATATTTCTAAGTCAAATAAGTAATCTATACACATTAAAATTGCGTAGAAAAAAAATTCTGAATATTTCAAGTATTATTTCAATTTAGAAAGATTGAAACTTCTTTAGAAAACATTTTTACTCTATTTATTTTCATGGATCTAAATAATAAATTATACATGTATGGATCTGAATAAAACATTTATTTGATGCGCTTTTTTTAGCAACTTTAATAAGAAGTTATTTCGAAATTCTAACTGTATGCCTTCCTTTGAAAGAGAGAGAGAGAAAGAAAATAACCAACTCTTCTTTTAAAAAAATTCCCTTCACTAGTCAAAATGGACCACTTACATTTTTTCATATTAAATACATATTTGTTATCTTCTGATTACTTATATATTTTGTGTAATCTCTACAATTTTAGAGCTTACTTTACATATTTTTCCTGTTTTTATCGATAACAATCTCGATACACTCCAACCTGTTTTTTAAACACACTTTTTTGTGCGACTTTTTATACAGTATAAAATGTCAATAGAATACTTATTATGAATCAAAAGGCCATTTAACCCTTTATCTACCGACGGTACTCATAAGTCCCACTCACTTTAGAATTACATAGAATAACCATTTTTACAAATACTCTGATGATACTTAGCAGGAAGATTCTTTGAAATACACTCTTTTAAGATATATGGCAGCACGGGTTCTATAATGAGTATTTTAGCGGGGGAAGGCGAATAGCTTTATAACAGAAATTACGTTCTTAGCTGACATTTGGATCGGATTGCGAAATGACAATTTTTGTTCCTAAAAAGTAGTAAATGTCAAAAGGTGTCTTTTTTTTTTTTGTATGTTAATGAAGATCTTAGAAAACGATTTGACTGTTTATTTTAAGTGAACAGTGTATAGAATTAATTTTACAGTTGAATATCTTTAATTAATTAATGAGTTCTAACGGATTAAATGTCCCAAAGTGGAGTATTTTGTTTATGTATATACCTTAATTTTCAATGTAGTGATTCAAAAAAAAATATTGCATGAAAAAAAACTGCAGTAAATCATAATGCGGTAGATAAAGGGTTAAAAATAAAGCATCAGATGGCTGTCAAAATAACATGCAAATTTAAAAGAATACAAAAAATCGATATTATACATGTTTGACATAATACATGTTCTCCACCCAAGATGACTCAATGTTTTCACATTACCAAAAAATGTATTTAGATTGTATATCCAATTTCATACATATACTCATATTGCATCATCTAATGACATCAGTTGATAAATATTCGGTGGCTAATGCAGCAGGGGTAGACTAGTAGTCTTGGTCACGAGTTCGAGGCCGGTGAATCATGAGTTCGAGCTCTAGGGCCGCTGAAGATACCCCGTGTAGAGTTCCTGATTCATGTTAAAGTCTGTCGTGGCTCACACTCCTCCCGTTGACGTGGCGTAGTACTTTGGAGAAAGAAGTATCAGCTGACGCGTTGTCTTCGTCTCTTGACTGTGGCTTAAGATTACGAGGTTCGTCACTAATAGTCTCCGCTTTATAGGGCGACGTTAATAAACACTCACTCAACCTGTAATTAACGAGCATACTTCTTGAACTTTAAGACAAAAATAGTTTTAAAGACAAAAAAAGGTAAATTTATTATTACCTTTTCTATTTGGAAGTAATTTCGTTTTCACTTTGCTTAGACTTAATCTCTGAAAATAAATAATTAGGAAAAAATTAAGAGAAGAGAAAAACAATTTCTCTTGAAACTAAAATCGCCATTTTAGATCGAATAGCAGAAATTGAAGGATTCTCGGCCTGATTTTGTAGTAGGTGAATCCAGTAGCGCACACAAAAATTTTTCGGGGGGAGGGGGGAGTCCATGGTTGAAAGTTCCCCAACTCGTATCATACCTCAAGACAACACCTATTGATTCGTCTCATTTTGTCGATTTTGTTAACAAAAAACAGTAAAAAATAAATTATTGAATTAATAATTAGCATTGTAACCCCCCTCCTCACATATAAACAGCAGAAAGACTCACGCCCTCTAGCGGCTAGAATTATCTCTAGTGATGGCCAAGCTTCCAAACAGTACGGACGTATGAGCATGCGTTCCGATCCCTTTTAATTGTAATCAGTTCTCTAGTTTTGTATATTAATGTTTGTTTTGTCCAATAAATGTGTTTAATTAAATTGTGGACTTAGTTAAAAACCCATTCCCCGCGTGTCCCTTTATTACATTGGGTCACACCTCTTATAGCATTAATTAATAAAATAAATTGTTAATTATAAGTACTTAGTTAAATTTTACGTTATATATAAATAGGATTATCATCAATCGAAAAAAAATCAAGAGCTGTGGGGGGTGTCCGGACCTCCAGGACACCCTCCTTGAGTGCGTCACTGGGTGAATCCAATATAAGAACCATACAAAAGGGCTTAAGAGAAATTTAGCAATCTAGTAATTGTACCATAAATGAGGTGCTACAAGGGCATCCCCTATTCAAGAAATATTTTATTAGAAAAAACGGAACCGGTGCTCGCATTTTCGGTTCATATAAAAACGAATCTACATTAATGGAGAACTTATTAAAGAGAAAGTCAACTCCAGTTTCTAACTACGTTGAGATATTTTGATTTACTTATTTGCAGCCTCTGTTTATCGTGGTAACAAAAAAATTAATGTGTTGCAAACAATATATTTTGTAGCTAATTATAAGAAGTTTCCGGGTATTTTTAGTTTTCTTTGGAGTGGTCCCTGTTTCCATAAGAAAAAAGAGGGGTTAAGTGAACTTATTGAATTTTTATCTCTAACTCGCTCATTTTTTTTCTGAAGCATATTGATTTTCATTGTCAACAATTCATTAAAATCAATTTGCCTCTTACATACCAGTATTATATCTTCCAGAACTAATTTGACTTAAATGTCTATTTGAAATGTTCGTAAATAAAAAAATAAAAACATTTTTTAATCAGCTACAGTACGAAACAGGTGTTTCCAGTAGGAACAATTACAATTTTCCAGAAGAAATCTTAGGGAAAAAATACCGTTAATCTCAATTTATCTCCTTTATTTTAAGAGTTTTCAGTTACACAGGAGAGAAAATGATTAATCAACACATTTTACTGCGAATACACATAACATCCCACTGTATTCTATTCAGAGCTGTTTTACTGATGGCGCATCTGTCACGTAATGGTTGCGTGTTCACAGTTCAAATATCAGTCCTCATTTCAGTTTTGAAATTTATATATTATTACGACACACAGGAGCACACACAACATTAAATATTCCGCAAAAAAATTCTATTTTGTGGATAGGCACACTACCGATTTCGGAGCTCCTCAATCGGGCTAAGTTTCTTACAGACTGATTGAATTTCCCCTCGGTTAGGGAAGGCTTACCCAAATTTCCCTTTCGGGATTGCTGTGGAGCGACCAAGTAGCCACAACATCTACTTTTAGATTGAGGCTTCTTTATTGCTGTTCATATAGCATGCATAAATTCTTATGATCGTTCTGAGATTTAAAATATATATATATTTATAATATTATTTTTTATATGTCACATATTGGAATATTTTTAGTATAATTTCTGTCTGGTCTGATAATTATACAGTCGTGATTAATCGAAGTAATTATAAATTTGTATATTTAACTCTGGGAAGTTCCTGTAATAAAATAAAACAAAATTAAGGCGATTAATTTTGTTTCGAAAAGATTAAAACTTGCACACTCACCACGGCTGCATGAGAATGTGTTTTTAAATACCGACAAACAAGGACATCAAAATAAGCTTTTAATTCATAGTCGAGGAGGAAGGAAATCGCTTTGATAAAAAATCGTTTTCAAAGAATCATAATACGTTTGATCACTGTCTGAAATTTTGAGTGAAATGTATATTCTATAAATTTCGAAGTTTTTATTTATATAAATGAAAAATCATATCAAATTTACCAATTTAAAAAATTATAAGACAATTAAAATTGGTGCTGCCATCTACTACCAAATATAATATCTAATTTTTAGCAGGATTTGTTCCATAATGTACAAAAATCATAATAGAAAGCCCATTTCTTTTTAATATGTTCTTTAAAACATGTATTATATAAGAAGGTTTTCCAAAAATCTTCATATGTACCATATTTATTCGAATCTAAGCCGCACTTTTTTTCCACTGTGAATGCTACAGAAAATTGGGTGCTGCTTAAAATCAAAGGCGGAAAAATTCGTTGGATGTGGGATGTGTTCAATGTACTAAAGGTTGAGCAATTACTGGTTCATGTGTGTATTTAAAAGTTTCTAATATTGGTAAAATAAATAAATAATTTTCATCTTATTAGTTTTCACAAATTTTCTTTAAAAAATTTCGTAAATATTGGATATTGATAAACCATTTTACATTACTTTTTCTTTTTTTACAACAACGTGTTGAGAATTTAGGGTGCGGCTTAGAATGGATGGCGGCTCAGATTCGAACAAATACTTAAACTACCGTATATATAAATATTTAAAACTTTCTTGACTTTATTTACTTTAGGAAATTCACTGCGGTTTCTAGATAATATGCCTGAGAGGATTTTTTGTACTCAGGATTTTTGTTTTGAATATTGCGCATAAAATGACATACCTTTGGGAATATTAGAGAAATAAGAGAGTCATTGACATATATCGGGTAATGGCTAGCAATATTATTATATGCTTTTAACATAGAGAAAAACTAGAAAAAAAAAATAAATAAAATGTCATACAGAAAAACTACATAATTGAAATTTTAATTTATATATTTAACATTACAATTCTCCATTTATCCTTCAAAACGAATAAAAATACAGATTTAAAATAGATGATGAAAGGCTCTGAAATTGAAGAATTTATTTAATTCGCAAGCCTCAGTCTGGACTACAAGTATATATTATATATTAGAGTTCTTTGACAGCTTTAACACTCTTTTCAAGTTGGAAAAACAGCAATTTTGGTTAATTATTTCAATCAAATTTAAGTAAAAGATAATTACAAACACAGCAATGCAATGTTTAATATACAGCTAGATTTAGACAGTAATTCAGAATTAACTTATAATTTCTTAAAATCCTTTATTTGTTCTATTGCAAATCTAAATTTTTTGTAATATACTGAAAATTGTGATACTAAAAACACAGTTCATTCTCCTAATTTTTAATTACACAGTGTGATTTTTCATTGCTTCTTTACTTTTGTGAGGCGAAAATCCTTTATTTGTACTATTGCAAATCCAAATTTTTTTTGTAATGTACTGAAAATTATGATACTAAAAACACAGTTCATTCTCCTAATTTTTAATTTCGCCGTGTGATTCTTCGTTGCTTCTTTACAGTCGAGCGGGAAAAATGGTTATTGCTGTACTCACGTGGTAAGTTTTTTCATCTAATTGTTTTTAAAATATTCTAGTACTTATTATAGGCTATAACTTTATCCTTTTACATTAATAGATTGTGGTTTTATTTGTAATAGCTAAAAATTCTCTTGACATATTTCATCCTCTCTTTCCCTATGGCCCAGAGTATTAGCAAATACAGGTGAAGGTTGGCTAGCCGCAAAACTTTGTTTAAACCTGCAATCCTGGTTCCAAAAACCAGGTGTTTGCTTTAGTACTACTGTGGCTAATATATACTTTCACTATATTGACTAGTTATCTTAGGTTTATAACTATTTTGTGTGTATATTTATATTATATAAATATATATATAATAGTGGTCAGGTATCGGATCGTGGTTGGCATGTCATGAGTTCGAGCCCAGTACCCCTAAAGACCCGCCGTGTAGGGGAGCGATGCACGTTAAATCTGCCGAGTGATCAAACAACCTCCCGTTGGTGAGGTGCGCCAGCTCAGGTGTCGTCCTCCACTTGCCCGTAGTTCAAAATTACGAGGTCCGTCGCCAAAAGCCCTCGTGTATATATAGCTGAATAGTGCTACGTTAATATTCACTCACTCATATATATATATATATATACATAATTTTATATATATATATATATATATATATATAGCGCATTCTTACAAAGTCATAAAAAAGTTATGAATGGTTTAGATTGAATTCCAAACACTAAATAAGAAATTAAATTAAATAAACATGAAAAGGGATTGGGTGTGTGTGTCTTTAGTATTCTGAAAAAATATGTTGCTTGCAGTTTTTGCCTACAAATTGTACTGCTTACACCTGTTGTTTAAAATGCTCAGAGACATTTTTAAAGACTAACATGTGTCGAATGTCCAAAGCCATTGAACAGCACTTTGGCTGATTCTCATTGCTCTTAGATCCTTAAAAGACAGAGTCCTCAGCTTGGTTCAACCCTAAACCCAGGGCTGGTTTATCCATTAGGCGCTTGGGGTGGGTGCCTAGGGGCCCAAGCCCATATAAGCTGGACTTAGCAGATTTTCTGGTTATAAATTTCGATCCGCCAATGACAAGGGGTCCGTAGATCTTATGCGCCCTGGGCCCGAATTGAGCTTAAAACGGCACTCCCTAAACCCTAACAGAAATCTGAAGTTTCTCTTTATTATGTGCATTAATTAACAAAATTAACGTGTTTTTTTATTCTCTGTTGGTGAATACTCATAGTTGGTCGAATTTTAATAATTAACTTATCCCTTTGAAAATAATTGTGTACCTAGTAGTAGCATAGTGGCAATAATTTTAATGCTGAGAGGTGTAACAAAACACGCATTTTTATTTATTTATTTTTTGTTTAACTTTAATGAAATGCATTACGAATAATTATGAAATTCGTCTCATACGAAATAACTATAAATGCTCCTGCTGCCCTCTGTTGATATCATTTTTGACCAAATTTAGGAATCAAGCTGCAGTAACAATTTCCATTCACACTATACATATATTAGAGCACGGGTGGGCAAACCTTTCCAGGGTACGGGCTTTTTATACTTCTAATTTTTGAAAGGTGTTGCGATCCATCCAGTGGCATATGTGCGGTGAGGTATGTGTGTGAAAAAGGTCTTCAATATTTATTATAACTTAATAAAATAAATACGGAATATGTGTACTTACCTACATAACTACAATAGAATAAACTTATGCTTTTAAGACTGCGTTTAAAGCAAAACGCAAGATACATACGTAATAATAATAGCCACAAATATAAAAATATCAAACGATACACTTGTTACGAAACAATTCAAAATACATTAAAGAACAAAACATTTTTATCTAAAATTAATGCTCATAGCACTAATGTCTGAGTGGGCCATGTACCAAAATTCTTTAGGAGCCCCCTTTTGAAGTGATGACTTCTTTAGCGGCGTTGGGCACTTTTTGGTAGGGGAAAATGTTAGGAGTTCGCGTCACCGACATGCTTATAGCAGTATATCTGTAGCTATACAGCTGACGTATAGTGCTGTGTATATCTTATAATTGAAGTTGAATGGTTTTAGTGAAAAGTTCGATGTGTATATACTGTGCATTGCTCGCTGCGATTCCGAGAATGGGCAATACATGTTTATGGTTGCCTTTTATATTTAGCCTGGAAAATCTATGAGACAGATACAACAATTTTTATTCGAAAATTTGATGATTTATACAAAAGAAGGATCTCGAAAAAAGATTTTGGAAAAAATATGATAATGTACCGATGATTTTAAGTGGAGACTTTAATATTAACTTTGCAGATGATAAAAATCTACCACTAATTGAATTCCTAAATGAAATACTTAATTTAAATATGTCCAGTGATCGAAAACTCAGGACTACAAAATAGAAAACTACGATCGATGCTGTATTTACGCGATACTTGGGTAAATTTGAATCAAACATTTTCCTTTCTTACTTTAGGTACCATAAGCCTATTGTATCTTTTTTAGGACAAAATGAAATAACTGAAAGTACAAAAAGTCTAAGTATTGTTGAAATGAATGATGACAAGGATGCAAACAATTAAAATAATGTTAAAAATCAAGTACATTGAAATTTAAGTAAATACAAATACTATCCATAAATAATATGATTGTATATTAATTGTTATTTCAAATGATTTGTATTTATATTTTGTCATGATCTTTTGTACAGTCCATAATATATTTGAATAATAAAAAGCCATGTAAACATGCATTTAGTTGTTGCTCAGAGTGTCAATAGCTGTAAAAACCAGATTGATGTTGATAATTTTAATTCAAACATTATGAAATTTCAAATTTTAATACTAAAAGTTCTAAGTTTTCACTTCTCTATAGGCAGTCTCTATAACTGCCAATTTTTTTTTTTGGAAATAGGAGTTCAGTCGATGGGATTGTTGATAGCATTTTACGACTATTTGCTTACACATGTTGTGGCCCCTGTTGTTCGGGGCCCCATATCATTGATACGGTTGATACGGCGGTAGCTATACGCCCCTGGCTCATAGTTATAATCAGTAGAAGACTTAGTCTGCATACTGTCAGCCAATCTTGAATATTTCGGTATATATTTACTAAATGCTCATATTCAGGTGGTCACCCCCAAAATGTCTTGGTGGTGTGAACAGGGCAACCGCGATCGACTTAATGACCATTCCTGTGTTAGAGAGTTCCGAAAAAAATCCCCCCCCCCTTCTTTTTCGATAGTTATAATCTAGAAAACTTGCGGTATCCCTAGCTAAGTTAAAAGCTAGATATTTCGGTATTTTTTTTTTATCAATATTGATTTTATAACTATTTATCTTACTAATGTCATGATGTTATTTTAATTGTAAAGTTTAGAATATAAGAAGAAGGGGAAAAATTAAAACCCGCAGATTCAAAATATTTATTATTCGTGAGAAAAATCAAAAAGCACTTTTTTGCTGTTGTAAAATTAACAACGTTTCGGATTTTGTTCGAATTTATTTCTCACCTATATTAAGCACAACTTAATAAATGGTAAACATATTTTACGTTTCGAATAATTTAATAATATGTGATTACCTATTACTAGTATATATATAAAAGCATATTTTATAAAATTATTTTATTACTTTATTCGAATAAGGTACTTTAAAATCAGATTTTTAGGAAATTAATCCTGTAAAATGTGCCGTCTCTTGCTTCAATACCCCAGATTTCTCTCTCGAAATTCTTCTGTCTTATGTTTAAGCGTCTAAGAAGTGGATCGTCTTCCTGTGTAAAAATGAACGTTCATTTTATTTGTATGATGCTGATATGGAATTTACGAATGCTACCTCATCATGTAGATGTATAACAAAATATATTGCTGATAATATTTCCTTGTTTCTGAAATTAGATTGTGTTGTATGTCAAAATGAAAACAGTTTAGCAGAAGTACACATGCGTGTGAATATAAGTAACAAAGACACCGTATAGGGGGCCAGAACTGGCTTATTCAAGTATCATTTTGCAGTCGGAAATATACGGTAGTTTTGATGTTTATTTTGAAAGAGCATGTCATAACATTGACTGGCATGCTTTTGCCGTCGAGTTTGTTAACTTATATAAAAATAACCCTGAAATAAAACATTTTAATGATGAAATATTTGATGACATAAAAGAAAAGGTATTCAAAAAAAGTAGAAGATATGCATATAAATATTAATGCATCGCATTTATTTTTTTCTTCTTTAAAATTTAAAAATGTTATTTAGTAAAAGTAATTTTACAGTACTTATCTTTGTATTAGTCTTAAATTATTTATTATATTTTCTTTATTGTAGTCTTTAAAAATGTCCTCGTTTTAAAAATTATTCAAAATTTCGCATAAAAGAACAAAAATAAATCACACTCTATTCGAACCATTTATTACTACAAAATAAACATAGCACTTTATTTTTTTAATAGTGGTAAAATTTAAAAATAAAGTATTAAAAATATTTACAATATGCTTACGCACATGGTGTTTCTTAATTACTGAAATTAAGGAACAGATCTAACATTTAATATTATATATTTGTATAAAAAACAATACAATAATGTATTTTTAGGGACATAACATATATATTTGTAACGGAACCATTTAAGTTTCTAAAGAAAAATCAACACATAATAAATCAATTTTTTTCCTTTAAATAATACAGCTATTTTTGCGCTCAATATCTTTATATTTTTCATTGTATCCTTGATCTTAAAAAAATATTGGCTTCCTACTTCAAAGCTTATGTTGCGATGCAAGTGTTCTAAGCAAAAAAATGTATACATATTAGTTTATTTCTACCCTACTTTGAAAAAGATGAAAAGCCCGTAAAAGGCTTACACAAGGGTGGAGTTTGGGAGTTGAAACTCCTTCCGTAGATCAACAAATTTTTAATTTTTGGCATAACGATTACGTCTCGGCGCTTTCATCTACGATTTTAAAAAAAAATAAATAAATTGTAACTTCTTCCATAAAAGTATTCCGAGTAAGCTATTGAAGCAAGGTACTACAATTTTACTATGCAGTTCAAGGGATATGTTATGATTACTTCTTTACCTTTTCTGTTTAGCTTCGTTTAATAAAATGTTTCGAAAACGCATAATTTTTAATAATTCATAAAATTTGCTAGTTTTTTAAAAACTTTTTTTCGTGATCCTAAGCATTATATGTTCAAAATAAGAATCATTAAGAAGATTTCATGTAATTTTTAAAAAAAAATTTTCATTTTATTTGAATTACAAATACATGATTAGGACAGTTTTAAAAAAGGAGGAAAAGTACATCCTGTAGAGACTTTAAATTAAGCACTAATTCATGCGATGTAGAGAAATGATCAGGAAGTGTTTAGAACTTTAACATATATATATATATGAAATCTATTACATCATTGTATATATATATTAATCATTCCATACGCGTGTGAAACTTTTAATTCTGTCATATCTGTACTTATAATTTTAATGTTACCAAATTTAGGTTTTTTCACTCAAGTATTGCGGTAATAAGTACTCCAACATTCTGTTATTTTTTGCAAAATGAGTTTATCATGCACGCAGAGAATTGCAATATTTGAGACTTATTTGAACGTAACTAGCAGGGAGGATGTAAACTGTGCGTAAGAAACTTAGCGAATGAAAAAGTAGCCTCCCCATCAATTGTTGCAATAAATGAACACATCACATGGATTGACACATACGTTTAATTTTTATGCTTATCGTGTAAGAAAAAATGTTACAGAAGCTGAAACTTGACAAGGGGACGATTTGGTTTATTTTTTATACCTATAATTCCAGAGATTTATTTGCATTAACGTCCATATTTTGGACGAAACATTTTTCTCCAATGAAGTATGGTTGTTTTTAATTAAGGGGTTACGGGGGAACATGGAAACATTCTACTAATAAGCACGACAAAAATTCACATTCATTAATGTAAAAAACTTTAACTTCTAAACAAAATTGGCATATGGCGTGATGTATCGTGTTAACTGATTGCTGAACATTCGTTGATCAAGCGTTGATACTACTGTATACAGATGACTAATAAATCAGTTTTCTAGATGATAAGAATATAATGGACGAGTTTCTTCATTCCAACAAGACGTTGCAACATCTTATTCAAGTAATGAAACCCCATAGACATGTTTCAAGAAAAAGGATAAAAAAATTACCCTTATGCAAAGGATATTCTAACTACAGAATCTCGAAACGATTTTCTCAAAAAATATATCTAAGCGTGTTCACACTTTTGCCTCCAAAATAGGGTTTGCAGCCCCGGGATCCCGAAATCCGGCAATCCCGGTGGTTTTTTCAAATCCCGGGATTTAATTTTTGTCTGAATTTATATTATGACATATTTTTCAAAGTATTGTGAATCTGGTATTACACTTAATGTATCTTATTTACTTTTTTTGTATTGTATACGGTTAATGTTAGTTTTCTGTTACGTGTTGTTAGTTACGTGTTGAATCTTGAGTGAGTGAGTGAATATTAACGTCCCACTGTTCAGCTACACGAGGTCTTTTGGGGACGGTCCGCGTAATTTTGAACCATGGTCAAGTGACGCGGACGACACCTGAGCTGGCACCTCCCTCTCCTAACTACCACACCACACCAACGGGAGGACGTTTGATCTCTCGACAGATTTTACGTGCATCGTTCCCCTACACGGCGGGTCTTCAGTAGTACTAGGATCGAACGCATGACATGCTAGCCACGATCCGATACCTAGACCACTCGGCTACCGCGGCCGTGTTGAACCTTGAAGGGTTCAAGGAGGGTGCGTATATTAAACCGTGAAATTTCATATGTTTTCTCTTATTTTCACATGTGTAACTTTCTCCCCATCGCGAAGTGGGGTAAAAAAAATAGACATTTCTCCCACCCTCAGGATGTCCAGTGTCAGCTAACTTGGACAGAGGCATTTAGAATTTTTGGAAGATATCTAGTAGGGTTTTCAGCCCTGGGACCCTGGAATTTCGAAACCCCTGGATCCCGGTGTATTTTCTAATCCGGAAATCTCGGTTTTAAATTAACTATTTCGGGGATCAATTTTTATCTGAATTATATTCATAAATTTTTTTCTCCTAAAAGTTTTCTAAGAATTTAATTTTTCAAAAATTTATATTCTGTTAAGGAAATATGTACGTAGAGTTTTTTTGCGCAATTATAAGTGATATATGTAAAAAGAAAATATATGCATAGTATGAGAGAACGTCGCAAAGATCTAAGTGGCTCACTGCAATGCTTACACAATAATATAAGCAACATCACAAGAATAGATTTTGTCACAGTTCCTTCTTCAATTAAATGCCGTTAATTAATAGCGGACCTGCTTGGAAGACTTGAGACACTTCAAATCCCATTGCATTACTAACAGCTCATGCAATTGGATCTTCAATTTCCAATGAGGTAACACTTGAAATTGATTCACATTCTGATTCAATAACTGGATCAATTTTTTTACAAAATCAGAAGAACTGAATAAAGCTATCAAAGAGGTATATGCACCAATGCAGTCTATTAGAATTGAGACACTGTCATCAAAAATTCAAAAAGAGATGTCTCTTTTTTAAAAATGGAGGGAGACTTGGCAAATATATAAGTATATTAATATTTTATAAATGTATAATTTTATATAATTATAAATATGGATTTAATATGAATATAAATTCATATAAAATTTTTCTACTATTTCAAGTTGCTTGTATTAAACTCTAGTGGTAATTATTGTAAAATTGATTAAGTAATTATCTCAAAAAATTTTCTCCCATATTTTCTCTTTTCTTTAATTACTTTAATTTTAACTTCTTCCAATTGTTATGTGAATGTATTTCTATTCTTTTTTTATTTTAATTAATTTAACCAGAATATGGAACTGTTCGTTCATGCTTCTAAATAAAGATGGCACCACTGCTTATGATGTCTCTTGAGAGAAAAGCCAAAAAGTGTTGATTTGGCTGAGAGTCGTTGGTGGTTGGACGGAATACTTATCCCTTTCGAGTTTTAAGCTCCATTCTGTGAATTTTGAGTTCCTGTGATACAATTGAAACTTGCCCGTTATTCAGGAAAATTTACTTTGTAATACAGTATGAGATTTGAATTTAAAGTAAAATACTTTAGTTGAGAAAAAAAATTTGTGAAGGAGTCAGAAAAATATGTTAAAAATGGTGAAAAACAACGAATAAAGTTGCGATTTACTGATAAAGGTGGGTGGATGTGAGAAATTTTAAAACTTTCTCCTCAACGTCATTGGAGGCCGCTGTTTGAAGGAGGAGCAGTGGGTTGGGTTTAAGCAGCGTAGGCGAAAGTCTTTGATGCTAGCCTTAAAGAACCCATGAAAACGAAATTAAGATGTTTTTATTTAGAAAATATAATTCGTTTCGTGCTCGTCACCAAATAAATATTGAAAAAATAGAATATTAGGTGTTAAAAAAAACGCTGACCGAAAAAGAAGTGCCTACAATTCTAGATTTTATAGGTACGACAGAAATTCAGGCTGCTATCAAAATGGCTTATGTCCTTTTACTACTAAACTTATCAGAGACGCATCTTCCCTCAACACATCAAAATGGAATATGTGTTGAAATATTCTTCAAGTATTATAGCCATTAGAAAATTTAACAAAAAAGTAGTGGTGAAACATGTGTTTCGAGTTCAATAATTATCTTATCCAAAAAAAACTTACGAAAAAAAAATTGAAAGAGACAGTTTAAAATATTCACCAATGTGACATAAAAAGATTTAATTATTGTAATCCTGAAATAAACAGTCGACTTGATAACTTACAAAATAATGTCATTCTTTATAATTCACTGTTATTTAATCCCCATTTTAAAACTTATTTGAAGAAAATATCCAAAGTTAAAGGAAAATCTCAAAAAAAAAAAATAATAAAATAAATAAATAAAAATATTATATAAAGGTTCAAATTAAAAAAATGATTAAAATTTTAATTTAATCCTTTCATCTTCTGGCAGTAACGTAGAGTAGTGAGTGTTGGGTTTATTGGCGCAAGAGCCGATTTTGGCTGCACTGCGCCTAACATTTGCTTTAAATAACATAAAGTCCTGGAAACACAATTAAAATTTGAAAGATGACATAACTAAGGTATATCTAAAAGCTAATATTCATTTAAATCGTATAAAAAATTCATTTACTGTTCTTACACTTTGAAAATGTTAGAAAGTGAATTTAAAAACATGGACAAATAATTTAAAACAGGAATTTAAATATAAGCACGATATTTACAGACTAAATTTAAAATATTTTTTTCAATTATTTTTTTCTATTCTTTGTCGGCATCATATTTTGCTTGAATCCAGACTTGATACTCCACTCCATCCGATTCATCACACACACACACACACATCCACGCCATAAAGAAACATTTCCTCATCTTCCGAGGTGTAATGAATGTTACTTTTTTTCGGCTTATGAGGTGTCATTTCAATTTCTATGGTGGGTTTGGGTTCTTCTGTAAGTTGTCTCCTATTCCTCTTTTTAAAATTATATGCAGCTTTAGTTACAGCAGAAGTTCGGCTATTGGATGTGGCAGTGTTAAATAATGATACAGTTGGCTGAATTGCAGTTGATAAAGATGAAACAGAGGTATTTTTAGACTATTGCCAGGAGTAATAGTAGCAGTAAAAATTGGTATAGGTAGCTGAGATTTGCTTGCTTTGTCTTCAGTAATACTAGAGTTCGAAGGAAGTAGATTAGCTTGAGTTGATGACGATGATGTGGAGACTACAGAAATTGTGGACGTGTTTGGAATGTGATTGGCGGGAGATATTGGTTTTAGATATTGCTAAGGTGGGCAAAAGATATTTGTGATGCTTGGATCTATTTGGATAGTAGTAGATGTAGCTGAAGATTAAGTAGCTTGAGCATATGTTTGGGTTAACTGAGGAACGATTAATTTACGCGCTTCTAAGTAGGACATGTTTTTATTGGTTTTAATTTCCTGGACCTGTTTTTCTAATTTCCATTTTGGGCCCAGCTTTAAATCTGACTGATGAGCTTGTAAACAATTAATACATTTCGGCTCTGGTGTACAGTTCGTGAAAGAATGCCCAGCGAAAGCATATCTAGAGCAAGTTAATTGACCTCGGAAGGAAGTTTGTGAGTGTCCAAACCTCTGACACTTAAAACAGCGCAGAGGATTTGGTACATAGCGACGGATCTTACAGTTTAAATAAGCTGCTTTTATTAAAGTTGGAAGTTTCGGGCTATTGATAGTTAAAATGATATGCTTAGTTGGAAATAATGCCGATTCTTTTTTTTTATTGTAATTCTTCTGACCTGGGTAACACTCTGGTCAGAAAGACCTTCGAGAATTTCTGCTTCCGAAGCGCATAATAGATCTGGCTCTGATACGACACCTCGACATGAATTAAGCAATTTATGAGGACTTACTATTAAAGGACAGTCTAAAAATGTTTTGGCCATTAAGAAAGATTTCGTTTATAAAGCTGATGTAGTTTCGATGAGCAAGTCTCCGGAACGTAACTTTTAAACATCTTTCAGATCTCCCCCTATTCCTCTCAGTGCTTTCTGAACAGCAAATGGAGATTTCCAAGACATTTCATTGTTTGGTAACGACAAAATAAGAAAGCGTGAATATGTTGCAATATCGTCAATGGTAAGATTGGGTAAAACAAGGCCTTTACCCGGGCACTGCTGGCTTGGATCCCTAAGCGTAAGCATAACTTCATCCTGGCGTGCCTCCACCCACCACGGAGTCCAACAAAGGAGGCAGTGTGCCGGTCAACTGGCAAAAACCAGGCACGGCTCTTACCTACACCCAGAATATAGTACTACAGCATCAGGGCGAGGATCCAACGGGTAAACCCGCCATCCCTTATCTGCAGCACAAACCCTACAGCAATGTCTTCGAAGAGACTTATCACTAGCCGATTGACAGGAGCGGGCTCACTCCTGCCTCCCGTCTACATTGAAGCGTGGGCCAAAGGGAACGCAAAGTATTCCCAGGACACCATTTTCCTCCTTACGGGTCTCCGCACACGGCAAACATGCGGGTCGGAAAACCAAAGTTGTTAATAAGGAAACAAAGAAAAAAATACGAATATCTAAATAAATAATCGAAAAATGAAGAAAATATTAAAGTAATTTAACACAATACATATATATACATATATATAAATGATTCACAAAAGCAATATAATCGAAGCATAAAAGATTTATATGAGGAATTGCTTCCAGGAAGTGAAGATCCTTGACAATGGTGGAAAATATACATGGATATACAGGTACAGAAGAAAATAATAGGAACACCCATTTAAAAATGAGTCTTCCTTCGACTGTCCAATAAAAGGTCGCCACGTGTCGCAACAGTGTGCCACCTAGTTGTGGCGAAAGGGTAGGTATCAGTCAAGCATTTGGCAGTGTGAGAGTTGTATGAGAATATTCTGTCTCCGTCGTAAAAAGAGGCATGATAATTGGAGTTCACCTCGCTGGAGCATCCTCTCCAGAACATCCAGCCTTGTAGGTGTTTCAAGGACCACTGTATCAAGGGTTATAACAACCTACACAAACCTGGGTAAGGTGTCTTCTGTGAAGCCCAACAGTGCGCGAAAGTCGAAGTTGAAGGGCCGTGAGAGACGGGTGTTGAAGAGGAAAACCTCCCGAAAACGCAAGACTACACTGCCGCAGAAAACATCCGAGATAAATACCCATTTTCAGAATCCCGTATTTATGAAAACTACTCAACGGGAGCTGTATGCTGCAAACATTCATGGCAGAGTAGCTATTCCAAAATCGTTAGTTTCAGCACGGAATGCTATGAAGAGAGTAGAGTGATGGCGAGACCACCTAAACTGGACACAATTGCAATGGAAACAAGTCATCTGGTCTGATGAATCCTTTTTTACATTATTCCAGACCACCGGACATTTGTTCGTCTGTTAAACATCAACAGGAGCATTTCATGTTGCCTGTCTGGTTCTAACCGTGAAATATGGAGGGGGTTCTGTGATAATGTGGGGCATAATATCTTCCCAATATTTGGGATCTCTCGTTGTTCTTGAGAAAGTAATCACAGGCAGCCATTAACGAAGCATTCTCACAGATCATCTTCATCTTATGCTTCAGACTCTGTTTCTGGCAGAACGTCCTGTGCTTCAAGATGACAGCACCCCTATTCACGCGTTTCATTGTGTTCAAATAAGATTACATATGATGATGAAGTGGAACATCTAAAGTAGTGTCTCTAGTCACCTGATTTGAACACCATTGAGTGTTCATGGGATTTTTAGAGAACAAAGTCAGTGTGTGTGCTCGGTTTCCTCCCCACGCACACTATCTGGACCAGAGACGTCCATGCACGAATAATGAGTGCAAATCCCAAAGAACATTGTTCAAGACCTTTATTAGTGAATCCCAGGTCGAATGAAAGCTGTCTTTCAGGCCAAAGGTGGCTCAATTCCTTACTAACAAAAGAATATTTTTTCACAGGTGTTCCTATTATTTTATCCAATACCTGTATGTATCCAAATATGACCAAAATATTTCGGAAACATATTTCTATTACATCAAATTGTGTTTCATGCGAAAGGATTTTTCCTAAGCCGGGACAAGTTTTAAATGAAAGGAGTTGCACAGGTTATGTATTGAAAAAATGAAGCAATTGTTCATGAATTATAATATTAATGTCTGACACCTGACATATATGTATTGAAAAACTGATTTGTAACTATATTTTAAATTTTATATCTTAAGCAGATCATTCAACCGAGTATGAATAAATAGAACCTCTTACACAAATAGAAATATAATTTTCTCCTGCGTGTATAAATTTCAATTATTGTTAGTTTTTATACCTATTAATTTAATTGTTTTGAACGTTTGCGTGTGCGTGTTCAACATTGCTTGTATTTATTCCATGATTTTATGGAGAGATGTCGCAAATAACTCTTTTACGGTAATAATTTTTAACTTGTAGAAGTTCTTGAAATCACAATTCCATCAATGTGGGAATGATCTATTGGAGATTTGATTGTAGAAATTTTATCAGGGAGGTTTGTATTTTCTTCTATATTACTTAGTGGAGAATGCGTTTCTTTAGTTACCCATTTGCCAATCTACTTTTTTAAAATTTCTTTTATGAGGGTTTAAATGAGAGAACTTTGTAATTATTGGGCAATGATCACTCTCAATAGAACTACTTAAAATGTAACTGCTAGTGTAACGTAAAAGACAGGAAGAGCAAAGAGCTTCTTCGTTTTTCGATCTTCTTTCTCTAATACACTATATTTAGAAGACTATTTTTTTAGTAGACTATATTTAGAAGTATGACTGGATCCCCTCATCGGATGATGGTTAAAATCTCAAATATGTATGTATATATATATATATATAAGCCAGGTCTCTATCAAGGATTCTAAAAAAGATTTAATAAGTAAGACGTTGAAACCCTGAAGTGCATAAATATTAATTAAGTTGCATGAAAATTTATTAATATTCATTTTTACAATCAACATTTCAACTTCCTTCACTTGATCTAATTTTAATGGGATTTGTTGGGCAGAAATGTTAGCTGGTACTGCAATAATTAAACTCCTTCCTTGTCTGTTTTATCTGTCCATCCTGAAAATAGTCTTTCCAAAGAAATTAAATATACCATCATTTTTTTTAAAAAAGTTACTTGCAAAATCTAGACATCGGCAATCGAACAAGGAGGGATTTTTACATAACTGTGCTGATTTATTTTTAATGCCTCTGCAGTCCCATTGCAGAAAAAAAAATCATAAAAGCGAGAGAACAAAAAGAAATTTATGTATCTCTGTCCTCCCTCTGAGGATAATGAAAGGAAATTATATAAGTCGTTTGGGGAAAATTTTTCTTGGAGAAAATTAAAAACAATCATGAAACATATTTACATGAGGGTTTATTTGTCTTATTTTCATCCCAGTTCTATGTAGGTGGGTGGATATATCTTGCCAGATTCCCTAAATATTAAATTAATAATTTCCGTGCCAAAAAATTCTAATTAAAATTTTTTTCTATTAGGAGAGATTTGCTGGTTCTTTCAATTTTTTTAGGAAACTACATAGCTGAGAAAACATCGTTTTTATTGATTATTGAATATTTTTTATTATAAATATAGTTCGTTACTCTAAAGTTGTGACGGATCTATACGGTTTCCACTAACCTCCTCAATATTTCCTTAAAGTATGTTATTTATTTCAACCAATCTCCACCGGGAGCCAGAGCGTGATTTATGCAAATGAGATATATTATATAAGTTCGGGTTTCGCGAGTTAACAAAAAAAGTAAAACGAAGAGTTAGAAGAGTGAAGTCAAATGAATTGAAGCATCGGTAGATCAACACGCAGTTGTTGACAGTAGTAGATAGCAGTTAAGTGACGAGCTACCCCGGGGAGCAGTAGATTGAAATTGGAAAAGATCCCGTATTACCGAGAGTGTGGATCCTTCTCCAGCCAGTAAGGAATTCATCATCACGACGGAACAGCCGATGTTAAAAAGATAAGATTAGTGATTTAGAATATTGTGAATACGTGCACGTGTTTTAGCTGTAATTGTATGTGTTTGATCTTTCGTGGATTCAGTCGCGATTCCGTAGTTCCGCTAGTAGTAACTCCTTCTCATACTCCACTGTTTTCTCTTAAATTTGAATTGTGATATTATAGCCTTCTATGATTAATAAGCATCAATAAATATAGTGATTGCAACTATGTCTCTTGATTATTCAAATCCGCCTACACGTCCAGAAACATTTAACGGTAGACGGGGAGATGATAATCTGAGGGGAGGATTTAATTCACGACAAAGTTACTTAGGAAAATTTTAGCATAACTTTTTGGTCTCCGGTGTTAATGTTAGAACCTCAGTAGCAAATAAATATAAGAGAAAGAATTAATGATTAACAAAATGACCGATTTTATTACAAATAATGAAGTTAATAAAAGTGCTGATGTTTCAGAATTCGCGTTAATAATTTCAATGCTCCAGATAGTATTATTAGAGATAAGCCTAAAATTTTTTCCCTTTAAAGACCAATTTAGTTTAGTACTTTCCCTTTATTAAAATTAAATCCCCCTTTTTTTTTAATTATATAGTTGTCAAGCTTGCTATGAGGAGAAAATATGAGCCGGCTCATTTGCATATATCCAAAAAAAATGTTAGAAAATTTTATTGTTTATTACTTCCAACCGGTGACTAGCTGTACATATTTTTCCACCAGGTTTCCAAGTAGAAAATAAAGGTTATTTACTTGTGATCGACTTCAGTCTTGGGTCTGATACAGTTCAAGTATGTTAATGTTTCTTCCTCATATAGGGTAATAAGGGTAATTTCCTTTCATTTCTGTTAAACAATAAAACATTGTTTATTTTGCATACTTCGTCATTTTTTGACCAACTGCCTCTAACAGACCCATTATTAGATGTTAAGATTTACTATGATTTGTTGAGAGAGAGAGAGAGAGAGACCCGAAAAAATCTATGCTCAAAACACTGGCAATTATTGTTCCAGAATACTGTGTTTGGTTACTTTGTTAGTGGGAGTGTTGATCACACACAGGTAACAAGGGATTGCGTTCAATGAGATTTGATTCTTGACAATGAATTAAATAAAGCTTTAAAAAATATTTTGAGAAATAGAGAATGCTGTCATGGAGCATACAAAAAATACCGAAGCATCTTTTCTGTGAAACATATCTTGCGTACCCAAATGAGGAGGGTCGACAAGTGCTAATAATTCCCTTTAAGAGTCAGTCATGTTTAGGAAATTCTAAAAAGCATGGCTGTGAGGCAGCTTAATTCGTTATAGAAGCGTTGAGATTCAAGGAATTAGTCAATGTACATGAATTTTTTGAGAGTATGAGGCGTTAGGTCAGTTGGAGAAGGTTGTTGAGTCAGGTGAGCCACCCGCACATTACTACATACCTCATCATGATGCTCTACAACCTGATAAATTTACAACTTAGCTGAGAGTTGTCTTTAGCACCGCATCTTGCATCACATCTGGTGAGGATCTAACGCAGAGGTTTCAATAAACCATTTGAAATCAGTCACCTATGGGATGTTCAATAAACCATTTGAAATCCGTCACCTATGGGATGTTCAACATACCATTCCTTGCCGTAAGGACCCTGCAGCAGCTGTCCAAGAACAAGAGATTGCGATTCCCTCTACTGCATGACACCTATATGGATGACATTGAGAGTGGAGCGCCTGATCTGGGCACTGCTCTCCAAATAGAATCAAAATTATGAGGTGCCTTACAATGAATGACTCTTCAAAAGTGGCATTGTAATTCTAAAGAGATGCTGAATATTGTCATCTGAAGTCATTCTTCTCTGCTTACACTGACTTGTCTGTGATGATGTTGTGCATTACACACAGTTGATATTTTATATTCAAGATGTCCATTTCAAATAAATGATCATACACTAAATGGCAGACTGTATGACCCTCTAGGTTTCTTAATTAGTATTAATAAGAGCAAAAATTATTTTACAGCGATTTTGACAACGGAAGTTGATGATAGGCTGCCCAATCAATAACCGATAAGTACATGAATCTTGAAATGCATCGAGAAAGTTAAAAATAATTAGATTTATTTTGACCGACGTCAGATAAAAGATTGTTCTTCAAGGCTTAGCAGATGGATCCGAGACAGCATACGGAGCAGTCGTCTACACGTAAAGTTTCTAACAAACCCATAGGGAGAGAGCAGCCATTCTAGCAACCAAGTCACGTGTAGCACCTATTGGAATGATTTCGATACCCAGCTGGAGTTCTACGCTTTTTTGACTCAGCTTATGGTAAAAATACATTCCTCCCTGAGATTAGTAATTATACTTCATAGAGATTCAATTATCACACTGGTATGTTTAAACAAGCCCGCGAATAATCTCAAGACTTTCATAGCCAACGGAGTTTCCGAAATGAATACATTGATAAAGTACTGTCAGCAGACCCATGTGCCATTATTTCTCAATCCCGCGAATTTCATTTCACGCGGGTTAGGCCCTCGGGACCTTCCCCAAATAAAACTATAGCTCAATGTGCCGCTATTTCTTGAACGAGGTGAGGTGTAAGCAGCCAAGCCTACTCTTGATGAATGAATCCGAGTACCCATGTGAAATCAAAACTACTGTGATTTCTAAAATGTCTGCGTCCAATATTTGTATTTTAACAGACGGTGAGTTTAATCCTTTTTTTTTATCCGATTGATTGTGCAGGAGTAATAATTATGCGACCATTTTTCACACACACACATGTCCTTAGTTATGTATTAAATTTTTTAAATAACGTGAAAAATTTAATATGAGCGTGACTGGCCCTCTTATTGCCTGAGAACAGGATAAAACTAAGAAAAAATTGATTAAGTTGGAGTTATAAGTTTTCCGTTAGATATTCAGAACCTTCAACGGCAGAAAATTGTCTCATCTAACACACACAGTAAACTGAGTAATTTAAATCCTTTTCTAGATAGTGAGGGAGTACATTGCGAGTAGGTGAATATCTGGATAACTCAGATTTACCTTACGCTGCCAAATACCCCTCCCCCGTGCAATCCTTACCAAATAGACTTAAGTTAGCAAATCAGATAACTTCTTCCTTAAGAAAGTCTCCATATTGGGGCAACCTCATGTCTGTCCTCATAAGAGGAAGAATTTGGGTCATTGAATGGTCGTTCTCGGTGTAGAAAAATAGTTTGAGTGTATTATCTGTTTTAGAGCTCAACCAATTGTGACGTCTCAGCAAATGGGTAGTTTGCCCCAGGATAGAGTACTTCCTGGTTACTCTTTTAATTGTTATTGTGTAGATTTTTTTGCGACCTATTTATATATAATCAGATACCGTAATCAAAGAAAGACTGCGCTGTATAGTGTATATGTTTTGTATCTAAAGCTGTATGTAGAAATTGTGTCAGACTTCATATTTAAGGCGTTTATTGTCACCCGAAAGAAATTTTTTGCTTACCGAGGTAACTGCGTCCAATTGTACTCTGACAATAAAAAAAAATTGGGAGTAAATCAGAAAATTAATAGGCTTTTAGAACTGGTTAAATAGCCAGATGAAAGTTTGTCGTTTTTTTTTTTAATCTGGTGAACAAACTGACTGGAAATTCCTTCGACTGAGAGCTCCTTCCTTTGGTGGCTTATGGGAAGCCGTCGTAAGGAAATTCTTATATCTTAAAAGACTCGTGAGAAGATCAAATTTCTAACCTACGAAGAATTTTTGACCGTATGCTTCCAAATTGAGGGAATTTTAAATTTCAGAACTCTGTGCCAGTTATTGAGCAGTGCCGATGATTTAAATGCCTTAACATCAGCTCATATTATTCAAATGAACATGGCTGATTTCAAGAAGAGTGCTTTCAAAAGATGGCAAAAAGTGATCAGGTTGGTGCAACTCATTTGGAATAAGGGGCATCGAGGCAGTGGCGAAAAGGTGATTAGCCCCCCCCCTACACACACACAAAATTAGGTTTTGCCTTTAACATTTTATAAATTGGTTAAATACGTACTTGGCGTCAGTCAGTCTATGGGCTCCTGTAATCCTGCCCCCCACTTTGCGATGCGGGGTGTACGTTACGCTACTGTATCGAGGCTACCTAAGCTGATTGCAACAACGCAATAAGTGGAATTCCAAAGGAATAATGTAGTTAGGAATCTAGCTGTCCTAATTGAAGGTAATATGCCTACCTTTAAATGGTCATTGGACAGAATTATAGAAATATATATATAGCGGTAGTGACAATCTAATCAAGAGTGCTGAAAGTGAAAACACAAAATGGCGAATATAAACGAGCTTCTCCCGAGGGTGTATTTTACATATGTCAGCCTTTAAATTATTTGTAAAAGTTGCTTATAATAAGAGTGAAATGTAATGCTGATATATAATACAGAATATCTGTAACATGTCAACAGGGGGGGGATGTTAATGCCCCTGATTTATGTTGTATAATGAGCCCAGCGGTAGATGACACTGTTCTTGTTTTTCTTGCAAAGTAGTGTTTTCATCACAGCACTCGTGTGTGGTCTTTTTTCTGAGCTACATGTATAGTGTGCGTAACTAGTACGGGTGGTTTCGTTAAAAGAGCGATGGATTTTTTTTCTCCCTGTGCAAAATAACTTTCTAGAAATCAATTTGTACTTTGCGTTTGTAGCTACGCTTCATATCGTCAAACTAGTTGTCTTTGTTGATCGTAACCACGATGCCTAACAAAGGCAAAATAGTATAATTTCAAACGTATAATAAATTAAAAGTAAAAAAAAAAAACTTTTTAAAAAACAAGCTATTATTTAAACGCGCTAAAAAAAAAAAAAAAAAAACTTTTTCTTTAAAACTTTTTTTATTATCAACTTATAACGTCATTACACAATTTATATGATATAAAAGCGTGTCGCGAGATTAAAGTACTCATAGTTTGAAATTTTTACAAATTAAAATCAATCAGATCAAGTTATTTAATTTACTTGTTTATCTACACAGGTAAATCTCTCCCGACAAGCTTTTATATCATATAAATTGTGTAATGACGTTATAAGTTGATAATAAAAAAAGTTTTAAAGGAAAAGTTTATTTTATTCTTTTTAGCGCGTTTAAATAAAAGCTTGTTTTTTAAAAAGTTTTTTTTACTTTTAATTTATTTTTTACTTTTTAGTTATCGCTGGATAGGCATCTAAGCCTGTTCATCTCATTCAACGCTGGTTTTAGAAACGAATCATAAAATATGTGAAGTATCATTGTTTTGCAAAAAAAAAAAAGGGGGGGGGGGTTAATTTGTAAAAAAGAAAGTTTTCGGCATTTTATTTTTTAAATCACTGATTCTAAAAGATCGAAATATGAACTTTTTGAAAATAATTTTCATTTAAACGCATCGATATTTATTTATTTTAGAAGAAATCATAAAATAGGCAAAGTATAATTGTTTTGTTAAAAAAAACCGTGTCGGGGCGCAATAAATGATCTTGCCTATTAAAAAATTTCTTTGGATGGTATTAAATGGGCAAATAAAATTTGGAGTATTTTTTAAAAAATCAGAAAAATTTCCTTTTGAGGGGGGACAGAACCCGTCTTTTAAGCACTTAACCATGTGACATGACAATTAACCAGGAAGTTCTCGGCAAACAGTGTGGAAGGACCTTTAAAATCGAAGGTAGAGATATTCACACATCAAATCTAAAAAGCATTAAAATGAATACACAAACAGTCTATTTATGCATTATTTCATGTAAAGATAGCATACATGAATAGTTGCATGCTTTTTTTCATTTATAATATAAACTAAAATCAATTTTATGCATTATTTCATTGAAAAGATAGAAAACATCCGATCAATTATTAAATTGCTGATAGTAGCATATGTGTTAAAATCAAAGAGGATTAAATTTTTTAAAATAAAAAATGAAATGTGATTTAAAGTACAAATTTTTAAAATTAAAAAATTTTACATGTTTATTAAATGTTGAGCATTTTTTGAAAACGAGAAAAAAAGAAAAAGTTTTTGTGTACTTAATTTACTAAATCATTGATTTTAAAAGAGCAAAGTATATGAACTTTTTTAGTTCAGACGATTTACTTGTCAGAATTTTGAGAAATCCATACCTAACGATTGAAAAATTTCGATTAATGATTCACAGAAAACAATACTTATTACTTAAAAAAATATTAATTTAAAGCACTACATTTAAAATAATGATAACGGAATAAAAACGATTAAGTTTTTCACAAATATTATAGAAATTTTTGTTTTATTAACGGATGGAAAATGAATTCTTTGAATTAAAACTTGTACAGAGAAAATGAAACAAAAATAAATTTTTCATTCGCATTTTTTTTTTTTACTCGCCATCTTCGGTGATTTTGATTATTTATAGGCACCATCTTTTCTAGTATAGCCCTATTTGTGTGCAGACTTCAAATGCAAGATGAAACAGATAGTCATTGGGCGCCAAACCGGTTTTTGACGCCAAGCCTTAACTTACTCTAAAATCACGGCTTTTGAGGGCTTAATTTTTAAGTTCTGATTTCCAAGTTTCACATATTAATTGCAAAACAAGGTAATTTTTAAATAAAAAATTTTAAAAGAAATTCCGTATGTTTTTATTCTTGTAAAAAGTGTATTAGAGATGAAAAACACAAAAAACTTTTTTAAAATCCGTAATGTTTAAGCACTTTTCCCAATCTTCACTTAATTACGGATAATAATGTTCTACACACGGAAAAAAGTTTCATGCGATTTTAATAAATGACGAAGTTATTAAATGTCTAATTAAAAATTTGAGTATTTTTTGAAAAATCATTTAAAAAAAGTTTTTGACATTTTGTTTTTTAAATGATATATTCTAAAAGAAAAAGGCATGAACTTATTTAGTGTAGCATATCGTTTTAATAACACAAAAACAAATTGATACGCAAAGATTTAGAAATCGTTTTCATAAAAACGCATCAATTTTAACACATTTTTAAAAAACTTGTATAAAATACAAATATTATTTTGTAAAAAAAATTATACCGTATCGTGGAGAAATAAATAATCTTTCCGATTCTGTAATTATTTTTTGTCTGAGTTTTTTTAAAAGAAATTAGATTGCTGCTTTAAACCCCCCCCCCCCCCAAAATCACCTCTTCCTTCTTCATTTTGCGTCGCCGAGCATAGCGGGAAAAAACAGCGCACAGGAGTAAAACAATTATGCGTTTTAAGGTTTTTAATTAATATCTTTTGAACTAATTGCAATATCGGAATATAAATGGTCAAAACATGCATTGTCATCTAAATTAAACGTGTATACAAAATTTCAGCTCAATGAGTTGAAGATATCAGCTTCAAAATTTGAGTAGCAAGATTCCACCCGAACAAATTACATACATACATACATTGCAAGTTAAATAAAAGCTTGTAAAAATGTTTTAAAAAGGAATTCGATTGTATAAACGCGTTCCATAAAGGGAATATGTATTTCTCACAGTGGAACAATATATTGGCCTTCATGAGAACTCTAAAGCTCATCGCAAATGATAAATCAAGTAGCAGTTTCTCAAAATTGTATCGTTTTTTTCCCAAGGATGATATCCAGTGAGCTGTAATCTCGGCTGGAGCTCTGTTTACATCTTTTGTTGTAGAACATATTTCTTTTGACTGTAGCTGATCATGCCGGTCCTCTTTTTTTTTAGAAAACGTCTCCAAAATCCGGCATTGCCAAGCAGTACGGATATGCAAGGACCAAACATGCTGTGATTAATGGACTAGTTTAGAGTCAGAAATAGTTTATGATTAAATACACGAAACAAGGTCCTTTTGTAACAGCATCTGATAGCAGTAATGATAAAAACTACGAATTACATCTCTCTCATTGCGGTCAGATCTTACAAAATACTTAATTAAGTGACCTTTTTGCAATTCCAAATTTAGACTGAGGATTCCACTGATTTTAAATTCATCCATATAAACTATTATGGATGAATTTTTTTTAAAAATGTGGGATACCTTTTGGACTATTTAGTTTTATTTATGGTAAATAATGTTAAAATGATGGAGTTATTATATATTTAAAGGGAGAATATAACTTAATCATTGGTTGCTCGAATCATGCAATAAATTTCCCATCAGAAAAGGGTGCTGCTACTTTAACCTTAAAAGTTAATGAAAAGCTCGTAGATATTTTTCTACCTTCAAAAAAGTGCCAAAAGAAAACCGGCATTACGAAGTTTTACCTCAAAATTTGCAAAATAAAGAAGCCCATTCCACAATATAAACAAAATTTTGTAGTCAAGGGCTTCTCATATGTATAGACAGACAAATATACTTAGATTTAACAAAAGATCTGTTTTGCAGATTTTAAAAGCCATCTGCAATAAAGAGCAAAAAACTAATTAAGATAACCATGATAAAAAAAATCAGAAAATGATCTTGTTGTTGGCTATACAAAACGAATGAATCGATATATCAATTAAATAGAGTACAAAATTTTTTTTGATAGCATCTTAATTTTTATTATTTTTTATGTGATTATATTATAACAAATTTCCAATTAATGGAGCAGTTTTAAAAAATGCCGATATAGAGGACCTAAGAAAATTTAATTCTGCTACATTTAACAGTAAGAGATATTTCAATGAATGATTTCCTTGCATGCTTAAGATCCAGTTATAATTGACAAATCTGAAAACCAGGTTTGTTCTTTGCTAATGGATCTATCTGCTCTTGTTTGGATAAATAAACTTATTGATGCACAGTTCATTAATTTTGAAAATAACAAAGTCAGTAATGATTTTTTTTAAAGTATTAAACCATCTCCAGTAATGTTTTAGGTTTTATTTATTTTCCATAAAAATGCAGAACGTGAAATGGTATTTCGTATGAAAAAAAAAAGACACTAGTCCAGATGTGCAATGCCAAATAAAACTCTAGAAAATTTTCAAGATAAAGAACATGAAGTCATACTATGAAAAAACAAAACTCTTAAAAAACAATAAAGGCTTCTTTAGTTTTTCTTTAAAAACAACAAGGGCTTCTTTTGTGTCTTTAAATTTAGTTTCTGAATGTGTGAGAATTTTTTTTTTATAAATGTTACATGTAGAAAATTAGTTTGACTTCACTCTCTATTATATTTTTCTTATCAAAACATTTATATTGAAATCATCAACTTCTGTGTATTTTTCTGTAATAAACTTTTAATATAGATTATTTTATGATAAAAACATTGGAGCCATTCTATGAAATATTTTTTGCTAAATATATTTTTTTAAATTCAACTTATACATGAGTATTAAATTTTTATAAATGGTTGAGTTGTCATAAAAAAGTATCTTTGTTGTAAAGACAATCTTTCATGTATGTTATATACATGCCTTTAAATTTAACTTAGTGTGTGAGTTTTTATAAATCAGGTAGATGTAAGTATAATTTCTCTAACCAAAATATTTTCTTCATGAAATTTTCTTTGTATTATTTTTTAAACATTTGTGTATCATGTGTTATTTTATAAAATTTAATATGTTTTTCATGTGTTATTTTAAGAATTTGAATGAAAGTCCATCCATGCATTATGAAAATATACGTGCAATGTTGTACAAACATTATTTTACACTTGCCACTTTAAAATGTTGGAGGTATTCATATATATCAATATGCTGAAGAATAATTATAAATTACATTCAACATAATAGATTCAGTTTCTTAAAAATTGGAACAAAAATCAAAATTATGAGTCTCATGGACTACTGTTTTTAGAACAAAAATGCTAAATTAATTTTATAAATAGTTATCTTTATAGAGAATTCTTCAAATGTACTGATAAGTTTATTCTTACATGATAATTAGAGTGCTCTTATTAAAAAATACATTTATCTAAAATCACCTGAAAATTTTCTTCACATTAAAACTTTCTTTATCAAATCAAAAATGGTAACTGTAAAGCCACACTTTAAAAAAATGTTTTTATAAAATTTTAGTTTTACTTAATATTAGTTTATCATAATTTTAGTATTTTATAATTAACAATTTTGCTCCTAATAAGCATTTCTATTTGAGACTTTGAACTTATATTTAGATCACCAAATCTGGAAATAAATGGTTTACTGCTTTTTGATTTGAGCAATGATCTAAGCACTTTTGAATGCTTTTCTTGGTATGTGCTTCCCCCCCCCCTTAATAATAAATTCAGAACATCTATCCATATTCATTAGGATTTTGCTCAGTACTGTAAGCAAAAGGGGGAAGGTTGGCTAGACGCCAGCTGGGTGGCGTGGTTGGTTTGTCGCTGGCCTTCTGCACCCATGGTTGCGGGTCCGACCCCGGCCCAAGTCGGTGGATTTTCGTGATGCAGAAAATCGACAGCGGCCATGTCGTATGATTATACAACATGTAAAAGATCCCTAGAGTGTCTGTTTGGCTTGGACGCTCTCGGCAAATTAAATCCTGGTAGGTACAAGTTCGCATCGTCATAGCTCAGATGCCTCCTTCTGTGGAGGAAACTGGGCGTCAAAATTACATGCGGCGATTGGTATCCGCCTATACGGCGCCGCACTAAAGAGTGATACCAGCTCTTGGGGATGTACTATGTCTGCAATGGTAAAAATGCTAATCCGCACCCCATTGGATAAAAAAAAATTTAAAAGGTTGGCTAGTCATAAAATTGATTCTAACCTTATGAAGCAGACCTCAACTATCTTTATAGGTACTGCAGTATCCATTTGGATGATCCTCAAAGCAACAAAATGCATGCACAATGATGACAATGGAAAAACATTAAAAATATCCAGTTTTAAAACCCATATTAAAAATATTGCTATTAGTTTCATTAACACTCTCACACATATAATATCCACATGCTAAAGCTACGATGCTAATAATAAAACTAAAAAACCAAGAAGAATTCTTCTTGACTTCAATAACTACCAATAATGGTAAATGCAATAATTTTTATTAATACACCATTAGAAAATTTTATTTTTAATTCTGAACTTTGCTTTAATTTTTTCACCCCACTGGGCAACCTCCTTCTGTCGATCTATATGTAACTTTATGCACCTCTTGGGCAGCCCATGAGAGCCATTTTTTTACCAACTATTCATCAACCAGAGCTCTTAGCTCTCACCAAAGCCAAATTTCTTCTACCAAAACTCAAAGAACCAACTTTTAGGCACACCCAGATCACAGTGCAACAACCAATTGCCATTGAATATTCTGCAACTTTCATCATTCCAACATCTCAGTCACTAAGATATGTGATTGAGAACTGCGCTGCAGTCCATATGCTCATATATATTGTATCCACTCAAAAACTGCAGCCTCAATCTTTTATTTTTTATCCAAAATTTTAAAAATTATCAATTTTTTAAATATTAGTATTCAAATCTTTAGAATCTCTCATTTTGAGTACATAAATATTTGAAACAGAATTTATTACAATTTAAATTTTACAAGAATTAAGACAGTAAATTTGTGGGCTCACTGATCTAAAAGTGAAGAATGTATTAGTATTAGTTGTGGAATCTTATTTAAATCACCTTAAAGTTTTTAGGAAACTGAAGTGTTTTGAAAATAAGAAAAATAACTTTCCAAGATTGGTCTTAGATATTTTGCAAGCAAAAATAGATAAATCTAAATTTGGAAGCATTTCCAAGAATTCATAGGGGATCTGAATTAAATTTAACAAAAATTTTTCAGAGATGAATTCTACAGAATTTATTCTAGGTCCTAAGATCGTGATGATCTTAGCATTGGACATAAAGTGTATGCCACAGATAACAGGTGCCTACTTTGAGAAATGTAGGAATTTTGTGAACATTACTCAACTGTATTCATTTATAAAAAGGATACATACAGCATGATTGGCCTGATAAGTAAATGGTAGAGAAAAAGATTTTACCTGATAACTAACATGCTCTCAAATACCTGGACCTGAAAGAGTGAGTGTTTATTAACATTGCACAATAAAACACCCCATGGGCTATTGGCGATGGACCTCATAATTTTGAACCTCGGTCAAGTAACAAGGACAACATCTGTGAGCTGGCACCCTCTCTCCAAACTAATCCACCCTACTAGAGGTGAACCTGAAAGAAACATGTGAATTTTATGTGAACAATTAAACAAAGGCATTTGCATTCAGTAACACAGGGAACAAGCTATCCAAAAATATGTATCAACAGCTACTCATATTTCAATGATTTAAAAGTGCAATAACATTTTTAGAGGAACAACAGAGTTTACACAAAGTAGCAGTAAAATGATACGTAATTATATACAGCATAACATTTACTCTTAAACAAATTTTCAATAATTGTAAGCATCGCACCTTTGAAGCAACAAAAGAGCTATTAGTAACAGCCACATAATTCTGCATCAAGGTCTACAAATGAGCATATCACTTCAGTTGATAACATGAGAGGAATGACACAATGGCACAAAATCTTTATATTTATTCACTAAAATTTCACATTACACTTGGATCAAATAAATAAATTCATACAACATTAAAAATGTACAATCAATTAGCATATTACACACTATAATTTGGCATTCATACATGATCTACAAACATTAAAAAAGCAACACAATTAAAATAGCTCAACAAAAAAATAAAATAGGAAAAACAATAAAAAATACTTTCAATAGTTCATAAAAATGACCGTATACATGACTTAGCTACACATTTCCTATCTAAACGTTTGCAAAAATCACTATTTTATAAACTTGAAATCAACTGCAAAATAAATAAAATCCTTAGATAGAATGGTACGAAAGAAAAATGTGCAGATTATTGTGGAAATGTATGGTAAAAAACAGCTCCATCTTCTCTGAGCAAAGGCTGGCGAACAACGTCGTTCTCTGTTGGCACATATATTAATCCTGGTCGATATCTTGTGTAAATGGATGTTGAAAAACCTGAATTGGCTCTGGTAATTCTATGTATGGTAGACTGTCGTTTCCTTAGCCATATAATCATTGAGAACAAAGAAAGAACTACCCACAAAACACTCATAATTACATCTAAAAAATTAATTAGATTGTTATAAGGAATAAAATAAACCAATCAGAAATGATAAAATATAAATAATAACACAAATAAATGGTAACTACAGGATCAGAAATATTATTGAAAACAATTAAACAAAAGTGAATAAATATGAAAAGATTTACAAAATATATACACATCAGAAGACAGACGTTCAATTTATGATTTTGATAGAAATCTTTCTTATGGATTGTTGCATCCATCCTATATTGTATAAACGCTCTTTAACTATTATTATATACTGCACATTCACAAAAAAAATTTTCATAATATTTTTTAAAGCATTATTATTATTTTGATTTTAAAAAAATTTCCATTCCCTACTCTCCTTTAGATTATGACATGCTTTCAGCTGCTGATTTATTTTCTCATTTTTATACAGAAAAACACTACAATAATTTTAAATAGAAAAAGTCAAATAAATTAATGGTTAATTCTGTTACATTTGAATGTATTTATAGTTAATTAAATTCTATTAAAGCAGAAAAAAATCTCTGCAACATAATGATACTTTTCAGCCACACACAAAGTTTTTTTAATATATAAAATACCAAAATATTTGTTTACAAAAACCTTGTAAATATTCATTTTTTTAAATAGGCACATGTGCATTTTATCTGAATTAATTAAACATATACATCAATTTACATTGCTTCATAATTATAGTTAGCCCTTTTAAAAAGATTAAATAAAAGGGACAGATTAGAAGTGAACAGCATTTTACACCTTGATTTGTATATGCAGCACTAACCCACAAAGATGAATTATAAAAAAATTAAAAAGATAAACAAAATGTGAATAAAAAGGTCTGCTTTAAGACATTTTTCAGGAAAAAATTTATTGCCAGGATAAAAAAGTAGTAACTTAAAAAAATATTAATTACAATAAAGATATTTGTTTCAAAAATTTTGTTAATTAAATTATATGTACATATGTATTAGGAGCAAAATAGTTATCCTTAATTATCGAAGCAAAATTATTTTATACATGCCTATATACATATGCAAGTATGTAAGGGTAACTTTAATTTAACCAAAATTGTATTTTCCACTTAATATTAACACACTTTCCTCTGCCATACATATTCACATATAAAATTCAACAGCAAGCATTTTCATGAAAGTTCACTCAACCTTAAATTTCCAATCCTACTTCACTTCCTTTCAAGGTCCTAGTCCAAACTTTCTAGTGTGTTACCCTCTATTCATAATCTAAACTAAAAGATGCAAAATCAATAATAATTGAAATAATTATACAACCCGACCTAAATCAAATGCAGTTGGTGTCAATTTATACTGCTGAGAAGTCATTGAAAGCCAGCTTCATAATCAAATAAAAACTTAAAAGTCAAGAGGTCTTTATGTTCTTTTTGAAATGTTGCATATATATGTCTGTAATGACTTCTTCTAACTCTCTTTAACTTTACCCTGTTAAATTATTTCCTAGTTCTTTCACACCAGACCGTTATAATCGTAATCTTAATCTAATTGCTCGTGCGCATTTCCATCCAATCACGACTCCTGTTACAAAAGAGTCGTACGACCTTCACCACCAGTTTAAAAACTCGGAGCAGACGGTTACGCGCGCTCTTCTCTCTTGTCATCATGTAGTGTGCTGCAGCTAGAGTTTGTGTATTGTGTTGTGTGTGTACGTCTATTTGCAAGTACGTCCATCTACGTGTCTTCATGTTGAGTGTTTAATAAAGAAGAATAACTTTTCCAAGACTGCCTCCATAAAAATTAAAAGGCATCATCAAAAATCATAAATAGTAACCTTGTACGCAAAAACCAACACCGGCCACGCTGTGAAAAATCCTTTACTAAATTCGTCGTAATCTTTACTAAATCCGTCAACATCTATTATATGTCTATATTTCAATTCTCTTGAAAGGGCTCTTTTATAATTCACCCCCAAGACAATGCATGATACTTAATTCTTTTTATTTATCCACTTCATGGGAATACTATATTAAACACAACCATAATTTTAAAAAAGTGGCAAATCCTCCAAATTTTGTGGTGAGCTAACACAATATTGCCTAATCTACCAGATTGGACCAATTGGAAGGCAAAGATTAAAATCATGTAAATGTTAAAAAATTCTAGAAATTTTTCTTTGGTTTCTAAACGAATGCCTTTTGTTTTAAGGATGAGAACATTTTTGTCCATCCGAAGCTTTGCTTGCACATTCTATTTACTCTTTTTTTTTTAACAGGGATGCAACTCAATCAAATATTTTCAAACATTGTAGCATACTGCCATCTCAGTATTTCTTTTATGTTTCAAAGCATAATATTAGGAGTTAACAACAAAAGAAAATTATAAGCAAAAAAAGAAAAAAAATGAAAAATTTGTTTATGATCTAAATAATTAGTACAAATCTTATTGCCTTCCCTACAACATTTTAAGATACTCAAACTCTAAATTTGAAAGATTTATTCATCAATCATAATTAACTACAGTAAATACCATTACATATAATATGTTTCTAAACATTCCTATGCCTGAAAAATAACATACAAAATTTTATGCAGCCCCATCTATGAAGAAATATCTTTATTAGCTGTATTTTTTTCTTTTACAAGAGAAATAAAACTTTATATGGAGCCAAACATGGAAACAGCACCATCCATCAAAATGCCAATAAATTTTTCCAAGAATGACCTTTTTCTCAAGAGTATGCTGATAAAATATTAAATATGTCTGTGTCTCAAGTAAGTATGCACAGCAGAGTAGGTTTTCTTGAATTTCTCTCTCATTAACAAATCTTATAAATACTAGAATATGGTATTTGTTTGATAAATCTACTGATTTGTCAACTGGAATTGAATAATTGTCAATTTTCAGTTTATCACACACAAAACCTCTTCAACATCATGAGACATTTCATTGATTTGTAGGCATTGTTCTAAAGTTTTGAAGCTATTTTTCAAGCTAAATTTTTCTTAAAGTCTACTTTATTTTTCTAGTATTTTTAACTAACAAAGGGCAAGAGTCAAAACGTTAAAGTCACTCAAAAACCTAACGATTGGAAGTTAAAGCTGGGAAGAGCTAGGAAATCTGTACACTCACCCAGCGATTCATTTTTCCTTGCTGCATCTTACTTCCCTAATTTTTTCCTTCACTGCATTATTACCCAACATAATTTTACATGCAAGCATTATCAGATTCTCAATGTGTGACTTTTCTTCTTTTCAGTGCAATAAGCTTTGCTTCTTGAGTCTTTATACTAACTGTGAAAATGTTTACAAAAGCTGTCAATAACACCCACATCTCCCACTGAAGTTACTCGAGTACAGCTTTGAATGAAATGAAAAAATTGTTTTTCATTCTAAGGCATATGTGTTATTATATTTTTTACAAAACCCTTAACAATGTTTTGCATAATCTTGACTGGGAAATGCTGGTATAGATGTTCAAATGGAAGCTTACCTTTAGTTTGAAATGGAACATCATTAGATGCAAAAGAAAGATTCCTTGAAACTGCTCTTTTAATGATGTTTAGAATGATGTAAGAAAGTCTTGTTCCGATAAAGTCATCATAAAACAGAAGCATCAGATAGCAACCAACAATAGACGATCCAATAGCTGTCATCTGACAAATAAAACGATACCATAAGAGAATACCACAAAAAATACAAAAAACAATACGAATTTTTAATGAAAAATACTTTACAAATTACATATTTTACATAAAAAAATATTTGAAAAAGAATTTAAGGCAAAACAAAAAGTTTAAATGTATGAGTACAGTGAAATACGTTTACTGTGAAAAACGCTTAAGATGAAATATCAGTTAACACAAAATTAAACAATGGTCTCAAAAAACTAATTTGAATTTCATGCATTTTTTTCTCTTAACACAAAAAAATTTTGCTTCAAGAAATTAACACTTTATGAAATGTTTGAGAAAGTTTTTGTATCATTGGGCAGTCCTACATAATCATTGGAAGAATTCTTTTAAGTAAAGGATGGATAATGTGTGTACAGTCCCAATTATGGCAGATAAAGACATTTTAGAGTTTGTTCAAAAGATCAAAAAATATCATTGATGCAGATTTCAACGACGAAAATGAAATGAATAATGCAGCTCTTGCTCCCACGTCATCCGAAATGCGGATCATCATGAAAAGTATGTGCGGTTATTTAGATGCACATTCCAATGGTGAAATGAATAACAAAATAGATAACAGCGAACAATTTGATGCTAAAAGAGACAATGCAAAGAAAAATATCAGATTATTCTCCAAAAATTCAGTAAATGTTTTTACCCCCCCCCCAAAAACTTGAAAATTTTGCATTAAATTTCTTTAAGTTCTTGTAAATGTTTTGTTTCTTTGATTATTTTAAAATCATGTAAATATGCAAATCTATGCAAATAAAATGCATTCAAACATAATTTTGTTGAATACATATATATTTTTTTGCAATATCCTGTAACCCGAAATTCTTTTAACACAATAGATCTCCCACTGTTTTAAGTGATTTTCACAATACTACTAAAAATAGGAATCATATTTTTAATAAGAAACAAGTTGAAACGCTGAGTGTAATTCCTCCCCTTACACAAATTATATATTACCAACAAAGTTAAAATTAGTAATACCATTTTGAAAAAGTTTTGAAGTTAAAAGTATAAAATTTGTAATCAATATTTAACAATTCAAAAAAAATTAAGATGACAGGAAAACAATTTTCTTATTTTCTGTGGCTTTCATAATAATTTATTTTATATCAGACTGAGACTAAGAATTTTTTACAGACTTAAATATGGAAGAAGCCCAGTGGCTGAGTGGTAGTGTATCATGCTTCCAGCCACAGGTTTGAATCCTGGGCTGGGCAAGGTCGACTGTCTTTCATCCCTTCAATAGGTCAATAAACAGGTATCAAGCTTGCTTGGGAACAAAACACTGGGGGTTTCGTGTCAAACTGACCACAACATCTGCTCATGCATCCCAGCGACAAAGGTCACATAAACTGAGATAGTCACAGAAGGCCTTGGCCTTCATGGGCTGTTGTGCCACTGAGTTTAGTTCAGTAAATATGAATAAAATGCACTAATTAATAAATATTTCACTGCTCAGTCATAATTGTGATCAATAATGAAACAAAATGTATTTCAAAATATTTATTATAAAGTAAGTGAATGGTATGAATAAATTTCCGAAAATTACATAAATAAAACAAATATGTTATTTAAATACATATTTTGCAACAATTTACATAATACAGAGCATTAAAAATAACTGTCTATTGCCATATACATTATGATCCTTTATTTCATACTCATCCTTAAATTCACAAAAATTTTGTATAAAAACTTCTGCTTTTTTATAGGTATGTATACAGTTAATAGGCAACTAGTTACTGTTATAGAATAAATACTGCCTATTATGCATGATACCTATTTTTACAATCAATTAATTAATACCACTTTAAATTACACATTTTAGAAGAATTTAAAAACTTTCTTACCATATAGGGCAGTGCAATAGAAAGTATAGTTATGAACAATGTTCCAACACAGAGCAATGACCAAAAATTTTTATCATTTACAAAAATCTCTGCATTACCTACAAAAGAGATGCAAATAAATAAAACACATAAAATGAAAAAAGCATAGTGTCATGAAAAATTTTATATATTCCTTGGGACTTATTTCCAACATAATATTCATCTTCAAACAAACATTAAAAAGCTAGTATATAAATATAAATATATATTATCACATACAGTGCATTTAATAATATTCTTCAAGTGACACAAAGTAATTTTCTTTTTTAAATTTCAGCAAGAAAGAGAAACAGTACAAAAATAAACAAATGAACAATCATAGTAAAGAAAGAAGAAACAGAAAATATGATGAAACTATTTACATCAAATTAGACAAATTACCTAATTTTGTGTGTTCATGTATTTTTTTAAAAAGAATAAGAAATGGGTTTTCTTTATCAATGGATCGATTTCCTATTTCTTAAGACATCCATCATATTTTCAATTTACATTTTATATCACTGATTATTTTGTTTATGTGTTTTATTTAATGATTACTTGTCTCTTGATGTTTCAAACAAATTACACCATAAATGCTCATTCACATGACAGCATAGCATTCCATCATTTAAAAAAAATCAAAAAGACAAAGTGTTCAATGTTTATAATCAACTAAGTCTAAATCGTGAAATACAGATCAGCTGGAATTACTAGTAAAAATATATATTCTCTTTCATGTCAAAGAAAGTACAAATGAATATGAAAATATAAATATTTGATAAAAGGAGATAAATCTAACGAAACATTTTTGACAGCTATAATTGAAAAACACAACTTACCCAAAGGTGTGTAAAACAAAGTAGCTGTAATCAAAAGTCCAAAAACAAATCCATTTAATAAAAACAGTAAGAGTGGGTGTCGAAGCCACAGCCATAGAAAAAGGAAAAGTAGACCACCAAAAAGTCCAACTATAATTGACAGTTCAGCAGTAGCTAATAGAAAAAGAAAATTTGTTGTTTAATATCTAGTTTGTGAAAAATACAATAAAAATAAAGTTTAATACAAGAAGTATTATAGTTTTTTTAGGTATATTTTTCAAATATATATATATATATATACTAAAGAGACAAAAAACTCTGGCACACAGGCATCATATACAAATAACAGAGATATGCGAACAATTAGCGCAATAAGATGCAGTTGACAATGTTTTTTATGAGAAACAAGCACCTAACAAAGTAGTTAGATCAATTCCTACAACTAAAAAGGCAGGTTATCAAGATTTAAGGGACTTTGAATGTGAGGTTATCACCAAAAAAAATTCACATTAGAAGCATGCATCGTTAAGGAATAGACCTAATTGCAATGTTTACAACATAAATGTCTAACAAAGCTTGCTTTAATAACAAATACAGAATAAAAATATGAATGCAGATTGAAGATAATTAATTTGTGTTTTTAATTTGAAAAATACATTTAAGTAATTTAAAAAACTTATAAAAATAATTGTTTATATAGTTACAAATAATGATACTGAGCAAAATATTTTACTAAGAAAATAAACCACACACATAGTTAATTTTTTAATTAAAAATGCAAAATAGTTATTTTTTATTCATTTTCTGTGTCTTAAGGTACTAAAATGCTTTCTTTCAACTGCAGTTATATTAGAAACAACTATTCAAGAAATAAGTTGTCTAAAATTTATCCATATATATATATATATGAATGGAGAAAAATACAATTTAGCATGATAATGAAGGTGAAGCTTAGGAATGATTGTAAGAGCAGTTTTTTTCCCTTTTAACGTTTGTAATAAAAACTATTCAACATGAAAACAAAATGAAAAACTCACTTCAGTCATCTAAAGTAACATCTAATTCTTTAATTTAAATATCATTGATAGTCATACTCACTACTGACAAACACATTATTACAGATGATATTTAAAAAATAAGAAATTTTTTCAATACTGCATTGATTTATGTTGTCACAAATATTTGGTGGCTACATGGATTAAATACTAAATCAGTTCAGTTTTGAAGAAATCGAAATCTACAAACTAAAAAACATTTTATTTAAATGTTTAATAATGTGAGTATATAATAAATAGTATTTGCAAGTCAAACCCCAATTTTTTCAAATCTTTAACAGATGATTAATACTGAAGGGAATTTTCTACCATATATTTTACATCAGAAGACAATAATAAACCATAGTCTACCAGATGATATATTAAACATATTTCAGGTGAATCCTTAATACGTGTCTCTCACACAACACATACACAGAGCAATTATAATTGGTTCTTCAACATCAGAAAAGAATTTATGAAAATTTGAATCATAATTAGATAAATAAAATAGGAAACATAATGATTATTTTGACAGAAAATTAGTAATAATTTTTTCCAGTTCGAATTATCTATGTAAATATTTTATTCATAAAAGTAATGGTATAATGGGCACAGTAGGCTTTGGCCCTTATAGGCTGTTGAGCCACTGAGTTTAATTTTGGATTATTATAACTTATTCAGAGCAATGCTCTGATTGTTCACATCTCTTTCTTAATATTTTTTGTTGTTTCCTTTTCCTTGGTACTCAAAAGCAATAACTTATTTCATTTGAATATTAATGGGAAAAACAATACAAAATTTTTATAAATACTTGTTAGTTTGAGTTGGTTAAATATTTATTCCAAGTCCTTCTCAATTACTAAATTAAATATAACAAGATACAATTTTCAATTAACACTTATTATGCAGAAGTCTGTATACAGGTGAAAACAATTTAAAACCTACACACAGCAGCAGAAATTTGCAGTAATTTTTAGCAAAGCATTTTTTCTTGCTATATTAAGGTGAAAAAACTATTTCTTGCATACACTCACTTTCAAAAGTTAAGCACAAAGCAGAAAAATGCAAAAAAAAAAAAAAGGATAAGTACTGCTTTAATTGACACAAAATGATGCAAGTCAGTTGCTTTATGTTTATTCATGAAACAAAACAAAGAATTACCACAAAAAATTAAGAGAAATTTAATAATTTTTAATTTTCATAAATTATAAGACGTAATATATGCATCATTAACAAAATGATGCTTAAATGCAAAACAAACAATAAAAACCAACATTAATAAGGTATGTAAGCACTCCTCACCTTCATACAAAAAGTATGGAGTGTGATCATGCTTGTGTGCCACGAGGTGATCAACCACCTTCTATTTTCTTCTACTTCCGTCAATCTTTAAAACAAATTTCAGCTAATTTAATTCTGATTGGCTGATGGAAATTAACATTTTCCTCTCAGTGTTTAACTTTTTGAAGTGAGTGTATTTCTTACACAATACAAATTATAATAATCTAAATATATATAAATTTTCACATAAAATTCAAGACACTTACTTTCTTTTGTAAAGGTACAATATTTTCCAATAAGAATGAAACCAATCAGAAATGAAATCAGTAGTCCAAAAAAGGGAACAACTAAAAATTGAAATAATTAAGAATTAAAGTCACAAAAAATAAAATAATGATTCATCAAATCTTATCTCAATCAAATAACTTTTGAACAAATGAGAAAAAAAAAAGTTATGAAAATGGTGTATAAATATAGGAGACATCCATGGAAGAAATAGCAGCCATCAGATAAATAATTATTTTAGAGAAAGTAAATATATAAAATAACAGTAGCATTATTGAAATTTTTTTTAAGTGATATGGTGTGTATGTACCACACCCACACACTCATATTAAGCCCATTGAAAAAATAAATTTATACAAATTTCTAAGCTTTTTACACAACATATACGAAACTAATATTCAAAATACTTGAAAAATATTATTACTATTCTAAAACTAGAAAAATGACTGTTTTTGCATGCCTTCTCAACCAATTTACTTAACATGCAATAAGCATTGAGATAAAATCAGAAAACTTCATTATTCATAATTAAAATGTATTAAAACATATTAATACCACAAAATAACTATTTTCAGAGAAATTTAAAAATTTTAAAGAACCCATTTTTCAAATAATCACATTATAAAAAGGCTAAAATAAGCCCATTCCCAAAATATTTATAAAATAAGGATTTCTTAATTTCTTTTTTAAAAAAAAGAATTCCTTAAAAAAAGCCTTAGAAGGCCACTCTCAAAAAATCTAATAATAAAATAAACAGGAAGGATTTTCAATCTTTATGTAATATAATCTGACGGATTTCTTTGAACAAAAACAAATAAAACAATGAATTAAAATGAAATTAGAAATACTAATAATGAAATACAGCATAACCCCATCAACAGGTGTAATCAAGATCCATAATTACTTAGGTGCAAATTGCAGTAATAATGTAAATTATGTAATAATATAATTTTTAGCATGGGTATTAATTTTCTACATAATTTTAGTTTGTCTTGAAGGAAAAATAAAATAATATTCTTTTAGTTTTTGATACATAAAACATTTAAAGAAAACTTAGTTTATTTTATTCAACTAATTATCTAAGCAAGATTATTCTTTACTGTGTTTGTGGTTCATATTTTTTAAACATTATTCTTAACTATTGCAGAAATCAATTACAACAGAAAAACCTTTATAACTATTAAAAATTAATCAATACAAAATGGTTGCAAAAAGAGCTAATCTCAGAGATTTCGAAAATAATTTCTTACCAACAAAAATAATCTAAACTGGAATATTTCACATTCATATGAATAAAATGGTGATTTATATATATATATATATAAATGTTATGTTGGTTTGTGTACGCTTCCATAACTCAAAAAGTTCTGCATGGATTTATCTGAAATTTTGACACAACTTTGCATTTGACTCTGTTCAGGTTCTTATGTACTTTTTATTTCGAAATGCACTCTAAATCTTTTAAAATTTAATTTTAAAGTAATTTTTTGATGTTATGACGTCATACGATGTCACGATTCGCTCTGAATACGAAAATTTAAGCTTTACACATAGTTTTTTCCGAATTATCACATATTTTTACTATAGTTAAGTTTATTGGTTGCCATATTTATAAATTTTTTGGTTTTTTGATACGTAATTGGGATTAATTTTCGAATAAATCATTTTTTTAAAGTTATTCTTTCAACCACTCAAATTTTGTTTTGTAGTTTTGGCAACATTCCGATAGCTAACGCGCGATAAACAATTTTTTATGTTATTGAAATACACAGGTTAGGTTTTCTGATATAAATTATTTTTGTGTTTCATTGCCTGATTGAATCTTTAAAAAATTTGAAATCACCCAGTTTTTCCTCATGTTTTGAAACTCAAATTAATTTTAAGTTCTCAGACCTCCATTTCTGTAATTAAACCAGACTATCCATTGAGAAAATTATGCCCAATATATAAGATTCACAATTGGCTGGATGAACCAGCTATCTTTTTTTCATTTAACCATACTCAGCCACAGCAACGCGTGGCAGGGTACAGCTAGTATATATATATAATAGAAAGAAAAAATATTAATGTCTGCTCTTAAAACAGGAATCATAGCATCATCAATATAAAAGATTATAGATAAATTTAACTGATTCCTTAGGCACCTGTTAACAGAGTCACACTATTCTAAGAAAAAAAAGAAACATTTCATACCTCCTCCTATAAATGAATGTCCAAAGAAAGCAACAACAAATCCATAAATCGATAAGAGGAACAAAAAAGTCTTTCCTTTGAAAGAAACTGAAACAAAAATTATTAAATTTTAATTTTTAAATAGAAATTCATCATTTCTATGCTACAAACAAATTACTCTAAGAAGCATAAAAATATGTTTGAATTAAAAATATAGAGCTATAATAAATTTTCCAACAAACAAATAATATATAAAGGGTTTTTCTTAAAAAAATAAAAATCACAGGAATCTTTTTTTTGTAATACATTTGTATGAAAAAATGTTTTACTATAAATATTATTATTAATGATAAAATATTTTAAAATATATTTTTAATAAATGAAATGAATTAAAAAAATTATAAAAACATCTACAAAAGTATCATGAGGTTATTGAAATTTGACATGTGATATATCACAAACTACTCACATCTTACACGGCATCCATTTTCAGTAAAATCAAGAGGAGAACAGCCATAAGAAACAACAGGAATATATGCAGCTTCTTTTACTTCATTGTTTATTGTATACTTGGCAATCACATTGTACACTACACCAAGATTGGGATACATCATAAAAGAAAACCTTGTGTCAGGGTGCAAAGAATAAGATTTGGCCTACAAAGGTAGTAAACAAGTTAAAATACTGGGAGTATAAGCAAATATATATATAAGAGAAGAGCTATAATTTAAACATGATATCAATAATATAAAATATGCAATTTGCGAACATTACAATATCATAAGCATTGGAAAAAAGGTAATAAAACTATTCATCATAAAATAATCCTTTTGGCAATTTTCATGCAATCTTTAGAAATTCTTTTTGACAAATGAAACATCATAATAGTAATATTTGCAGAACAGAATTAATTTTAAAACCAACATTTGTAATTGAAGGTATAAGTTTTTGCTCTAATGATTTTTTTTAAAGGTCCTTATAAGGATTCTTTTTTCCCAATATGCAGTATTCTAATAGAATTATTTTATTCTCTCAGATGATATGAATACCTGCATTAATATAGAGTGATTGATTTTGGGGTTTATTGGCGCAAGAGCCGATTTCGGCTATACTGCGCCAAACATTTGTTTTAATATCTGTGGTCTAGACAGGAAGAGAGAAAGAAAGAATGAATTGAATGACAAGAAAGAGGGTCGAAAATAGAGAAGGATCACTAGGGTACCCCGGGTTCGTGAAGCTCGTGTTTACCAAAGACAGTAAACCCCGTGGGAAAAGGAAAAGATCACTAGGGCACCTCGGGATTGTGACACCCGTACTCACCTAAAGAAGGTGAGCACCCTGAAGGGGCATTAATATAGAACATTTTGATGAATGTGTGTCACTCCTGAATAAATCATTGATCTATTTTTTACCTCTCTTTCTAGGAAAAATCTGAATTACAAAGAGGCTTTCTTAAAAAAAGTAATTGTTAACTGTTTTCTGATTTTAAACTCCAGCTATCACTTAAAATTCTTTAAGCATTATTAATTTGAAATTTGAAATTAATTTTTTTCCTTATAACTCTGATGGCATATACTTAAAATATTGTACTCTTGCCAAGAAATCAGTAACATCTGCACAAATAAAAAATACATTTATTTTCCTTTATTTTACTCTCAAATAAACTACACAAATGAATAGCCTCCCCCCCCCCAAAAGCCAAGATATAATAACCAGCATTTTGAATCAACTTGAATACAAAAAAATCTAAAGTTTGTAAGAACTCCACTTCAAACACTTATTTACTGAACACAGTATTAACACCAAGCATAATAAACAAATACAGAATTTCATTTTTGCAAAAGTCTCTTGTTTCATAAAAAAAATCAAAGGGTTTTAATAAAAATTGTGTTAATGCCTACTTGTAATGCATTAGTAGTATCAACTTTCAATAACATCAATTCAGCTGTTGGACAATGGAATGAGAAACAACACTACATATGAAGCAATTATTTTTGGCTTATTTAATGATATTGAAGGTGGACAAAGGAGATCAAAAGATACTTTATTAGAATAAGGTTTAGATATATCAAGCTAGCCATTTAATCTAAATCTTTAACCAATCAAGTGCAGTAAACTCAAGAGTTGTCAGCCATTAGGATGAATTTAAGAGAGAAGAATTAAGAACTGAGATAAATAATAAAAATGAGCACGCCACAGAAATTTATAAAAGAATCATTGCTGCAAATAGATGTTTTTATGCCTTGAAGAGTTATTTAAAATCTAGTTTTCTAAAATTAAGAACTAAACTGCATTTTTACGAAAGTCTTATAAGGTCTGTCCCGACTTATGCATCAGAGAATTGGCCATTCATTGACTTTACACATGATGAGGAACTTTAGGAATTTTCGAGAGAAAGATCTTACATTGCCTTCTTGGTGGGAACCAAATGAATGGATCATGGAGAAGATCTAACTTAGAACTTTACAAAATTTACTAACAGCCTGACATTGTAAAATTGGTCAAATTATAGAGACTTAAATGGGCTGGTCATATGGCTAGAATGAATGAATGAAGATCGTTGCTGCAGGAAAATCTTTCTGGCAAAGCCCATGGGAAATAGACCTCAGGGCAGACCCCTGTTAAGATGGATTTGGTCAAAAAAGACCAAAATATTTTAAGGGTCAAAAACTAGAAAACAGTTGCCAAAAGTAGAGATACTTGGAGAAAACTTCTGGAGAAGGCCACAGCTGTCAAGCCATTGAAGAAGGATGAATTTATCACAAATTGCATTTCCATAAAATGTGATATATTGAACAGGCCAAATATAAATATCTCATCTAAATATATCACAATATAATTTCCTCCATGATGCACATGCAGGTAAGTATATCCACCTAGAGAGATACAAGCCCAAACAATGATTCCATTTCATCCATAATTTTGTCTTTCAACAATGTTAGATTTGTAGTATATGATGCCATGTCTTCAAGATCAGTGCACCATCTAAATCAAAGTAAATCGGGACTCCCAAATGTTTCCTTGCCTAACTCAGTAGGTACTTCTGTGCTGACAATTAAGAGGGACACACATGGGATTGTCTTACATACAGCCCTTGATGATGAAGACATGCACTGAAGTAGAATATATTGAAATTCATACTATGCTTTAGTATAAATATGTATTAGTTTGGCGATTTTTTTTGGGATGATTTGTCACACATTCTGATTATCATTTCTTTTTTTAAAAAAATGGCAAGCTTTTCAATCAGATTATTCAATTCAAGTAAAAAGTTCTAAGTCCGCTGAAGTGCTAAAAAGAATTTTTCTACAATAGTTTATGGATCCTTCATCCTTTTTTCACTCGTAGATTTTCAGCAGTTAAAATGTTATTTTAAATCTCTTCAATACAATATTTCAAGAATAGAGAATCCTTAGAGTTTACTTTTTGTTATACTTTATTCACATCATTAATATCGATCTAGTTAAGTGCCTTTCTTTTATCATTGTATGCAAAGTTTTCATAAATTCAGTGCTGCAGGGTAAGTTAAATGTTTTTTACCATGTGTACAATTAAGTTTTTTTCTTTTCTTTTGCTAAAATTTAATTTATGTTTCCTTTCTTTATATTTATTGTGTTATTTGTTAATGTTTAATTTATAATTATTACAGTTCTAAATGGCTTAAAAAGAAAATTTTTATTAATTTTAATGCAGTTCTGTCAATAATATCACTGTTCTGCATGAAAATTGGCCCACACCATTCCTACAAATTCTTATATAAAATGATCTTCTGAATACGAATATGACTCATTTTCCCTAACATCCACCATTAATCACTCTGGTAATTTTAAGGCCATGAATTTGATTTGGAAAAGGGAAGGATTATTTTAACTGTTAAATGTCTCCTGAGGGCAATAGAGATGAAAAATGTTAAAACCTGAACATTTATAGCAAGGGGGGGGGGATTTGCTCCTTTAAATTTAAAAAATAAAAATATTCAGGTTTTTTTTAGATTTATTTTTATACAAAATTTCTACATATTCTAGTACTTTATGCCCTTTCTTTAATCACACTCCAAATAAGAAAAATATATAGCAAAAGCTGTTGTGGGGAAGAAGTCCCAAAAGCATCACAAGAAAGTTAGAAAGATTCACTGTACAATGTAGCTGCTATGAATAATTCCCAAGTTTCATGTTTGCACAGTAAAAATCTCCTTCTTTATGGCAGCGTTAAAGTTCATCAGATTTGGGAGGTCATTTGATACAAGAATCAGAGTGGGAATGGTATCAGGGCTCAAAAAGTTTTTCTGCAGAGCAATGTATTTAAGTAGTTTTAAGAATAACATTTTTTATCTTCTTAAAAAGGTTTTTCAAGTTACAAACCGTTACAATTCACAGAAGTTAAGCCTACTTTTTCTAGTTTATTCTATTTTTCTACTTTGTTGAAGGTTATGAAAAAATTCCAGGCTTTGATTTTCATCTCCCATTTGCGGAGGATGGGGTGGGATCTCCTGCCATTCAGACTAGATACTCTTTTGCAACCCTATGTTTTACTAGGCGAAATTTTGTAGAAATCCTTTTTATGAAGCAGGTGGCTTCATTACTAAGACTTCTGCAAGACTCAACAAGCATATAAAAAATTCCACACAAAGTACAATAGTAGGATATTACATTTTCTTAGCAGATATAAGTTCAATTTTTTTTTAAAAAAAATCAGCTGGTAAAATAATTTTATAAGATTTGTAGAAATTACTTATGATCATTAAAAAAAACCCCTATTTTTCACCTTTATTTTCTTCACTTTATGCTGAATGTCAAAAAACTGGTTCAATTTTAACTTTTGAAGGCTAGTATATGTTATATATTTTGGAATTAAATTCTTACTAAAAATATATTTATATAAAATATTTTACTTTCATTAATAGTTCAAAATATTTTTTAAATTAATAATCAGTCAAATAATGTTAAACTTTTTAATCTTTTTCTTTAAAAAAAGATTAAAGATTATTTTAAATAAAATTTTAGAAAAGAGAAACTTGTTCATGGATTTCTTTCTTTTAACATAAACATAAATAAAATTTCTTTTAAATATATATATATATATAAACAAGCTAAAATATAATAAATGTTATATTTACACTTCATTCAAACAAAATATAACATGCATGATATACACTTATACATAGATAAAAATAAAAAATTTAGACCTTTGCCCTTCTTCAAATTAAAACTTATATCATAAAGAACATATTTAGTTCACTACACAATTTACTTTATATTTAACACCACAAGTGCCTTTTACTGTAACATATTATTGACAATGCATATTAAAATAATATATCCCCACTGATTATATACTTCTTTATCTGATTTTAAGAATATAAACTTTTTTTACATTTATCTTTCTATGAATCAAATATTATCAAAGCACAAACTCTTCAAGTACTAAGATGGGGGAAAGTAAATAAAAAATTTATATCAATATATAAAATGATATAATTACCTTAGAAGAATGAGATTTAATTGATGATACATTGCTCATATATTCCACTTTTTTAAAATATTCCTCTTCCCCAAAGTTACTTTCTTCAAGAAACAGAACATAAATTTCATATGTTATGTATGGTAATGATAAACCACACTTTGTGGCAGGCTCATCTCTTGAGGATCCAAAACTTGCATGCTGATATTCTAAATAAAATTTCAGGGTATCACTCTTTAATCTTAAATATGGAGCTATTTCCGTAGGGAATTCCATATTACAACCACCTGGTATTGGACCTAAAAACATTTTTTATAAAATTATACTTATATTAGTATATACTTGTTCACTGAGTCTTTCTTGAATAAATCATAACTATTATTAAACAATGAATGATTAATATATACCATACAGCTCAATTTGTCTGCATTTTACAAGTACAAGTTACCATAAATTAAATAACTCATGTTTTAACATTTATATATTTAAATATATGGTATTATTTATATACGAAATAAATGGATACTTATGTATTGAACTATATTTTATGTTACGAGGAAAACTATTTACCAAATGAATCCAACGTTGTTAGAACAATCAAAGCATGGACATTTTCTTGATTAAAATTTGACAGCCAAACTTGGTTTTCAGAGGCAGTGTTATGTAATTTTATGGCCAAACCAATGTTTCTCCCAGTAGCACTGTTGTGAATTAAAGCTTTAGGTTGTTCAGACATAGTTAAATTTGCTGTATGAGAATGAGCTTGATAAATAAGAACAGCTACATTCATCGGAATATCAACAACATGAATGACACAAGTACTATTGTGGGGTATTGTAACAATTTTACTATTTCCATCCGTTTTCAGGCTCAATGTTATGTTCTCCTGAGATCCATTCAGACCTAAAACATAGAAAATAGCAAAAAATTTTAATTAAGAAAATGACATAAAATTCCTTTTTCTCACATTACATTTTCTCTTTTCTTATCAAGCAGTAAACTGTATCTTATTAAGCAAAACTCATAAAGACAAGTTGCTAAATGTATTAATATTTTTCTCATCAAAGTTTCATACCAATAATTTTGGTTTATTAAGTCATTGCAAAGATTTAATGAAACAAAACTTTTAATTTGATTTTTATGGGATTTATATTATCCATATATGTGTGCGTAACAAACATTAACATTCTAGTTATTCCCTGGCAACAATACTTGATTAAAGTCTCTTCTGGTCAAAGTTTCTTATCAACAATTTTGCTTTAATATTGCAAAGAATTAATGAAACAAAAAATTTTAATCTGATTTTTATGGGATTTACATTATCCATATTTATATGCATAAAAAACATGAAAATTTTAGTTTTTTTTTTGGCAAAAATCAATTGAAAAAAAGTCTTTTCTTCACAGTTGAATACTTTATTTCAAAAGGGGTTTGGAACACAAACTTCTTTTTCAAATTTTGGGAACAGTAAAAAAAAAAATAATTGTCATTACACGTCGAAAAATCTTACTAAATTCAAAGTATAATGATAGCAATTCCTATCTTTTTTGTTTCTTTAAGGTCTAAAGAAAAATGAAAAAGGGATAAAGGTTCAAAAAATTAAAAGGGGCATTTTGCTTCTTAAAAGGGGATAATTCCATTCTATGGTAAATGAAACTTTGTTTTGGCCTTTAAAAAAAATTGATTATTCAGATTCTTGGTACAGCAAAATGGTCTTTTATTAAAGAGCTAAAATAAAATGAACTTATTTTTTTTTCACAGTAAAATTCAACATTCCTGAAAGTTATCTTTAGAGTTTGGGTATTGTATTTTTAACCATTTTAATTTAATCTGCTAATTATATGAATAAACATTTTAATACCAATATGTCAAACTGGTTATTGATCCTGCCCATATTTGGTTTTAAATTCAAACATTTTTTAACTCTTCTCTTCCTTCAATGTCAAGATGTCAATTAAAAATATACAATGAAAAGCTGAAAATGATAAAAATTTTCTTGATTTGGTAAAGGATGTAAAAGATTTGATCATATCTACCCTCTTGCTAATTTTAGCTGTATGCCATGTAATTATATGGTTCTAACCTTAAGAAAATGCTCATAGGAGATTTCTATGCAATTGACCCTACACAATACAATGATAAGGATATTACATATCATGAAAGTTTTGTTACTTAACTGTCTTGCATTTCAGATGCTCTCAGGAAAATTTGTGAAAAATTCATTTAATTTTAGGGTACTGGCATAGATAGTCATGGGTGGGCCCTGTATCAAAATTCCTTGGGGGCTCTTTCTATAAGTCCCTTAACATTTTACAAATTTTTACTCACTCATGCTGGGCCCCCTATAGCTTGAGGGGCCTGTATCATTGATACAGCTGACACAGCAGTAGCTACGCCCCTGCTTTGGGGATTATGTGACTGTTGTAGAGAAAATTTTAAGCAATTCAAAGGATAACAATAATTTAAATAATATGAGCAAAAACAAACACATGAATCCCTTAAAGTAGGAGATGCAAAAAATTTCACACTTATTCACCAATTCAGAGATACAAAACATACATAGAACTAGATCTGAACAATAGTCAAAATGAAAACTTTAAATAGCTAACTGTAAACTTATGAAATAAAGTTATTTCTCTCTATCATTTGATATTTATACAATATACACATAAACTATTTCATGCACAAAAAGTCCACTTTTTCAACACTATACAATCTTCTGTTACTTGATTCCAAACTTCCTAAGAAACAGGTTGCAAGTAATAAAATCAATGTTCATGAACATTTTTTAAGAATAACTTACCATTCTATTGAGACATAGAACCACCTGTCAAAATGCTCAAGGAAAATATAAAACATATAATAATTGCATGAATAAAAACTAGATTTGTGAGAATTGCCACTAAAATTGATGTAAAGAAAACATGGCTTTTATCAGTAATAAATAAATCTCTCATTTAAATATATATAATTATAACAAATGTACTTAGGCGTCAAAGACCCTGGATGTCTATTCTATGTATTGATGCCGGACATCTATGTGGCTAAGTTAATAACGAACAATGATTTTTGTAACTATACATCTATTAACAAATCTTTTCTGTAAAAAATGATTCACAAGAAAAAAAAGTTTAAGTTCAGAACTTGTTTACGAAGTTTAAAAAATGAGTAAGGAAGTATATCTTAATCTTTCTTCTAAAATTTAAGAAATATATAAGTTCTATGTAACTTTTGAGTTTTTTTTTTTTTTTTTTTTCCTTTTTTCTTCCTTCTTCTTACCACTAATACAATGAACACAATATCTACTGTTAATGATAGTTCAATTATACCATATTACCACGATGTATATTGAAATTACTACACATTAATTATCAACTTTAAAACACCGTTCGAAATTGAGACTTTTGTATTAGAATACAAATGTCACTGAAACATTTAAATGACTCAATTTGCGAAATATTCAAATTGAAGAAAATACAAAAATTCATCTATTTCAGTTGAATTATTTGAAATGAAATACCTGTGAACAGATCTAGAAGACACATAAAAAAGATCAAACCGGCAAAATATTTTGACAACATTGATATGGTTTTTATTTACATCTTCGACTTCCCAGCAATGAACGCGTCCAGATGTCTACTTCGCATAACGTTAAAGAGAGGGCGATATGTCAAGACACACAGCTTGTTTCTCATTGGTGGATGCGAATTTTTTTTTTTTAATACGATTTTTTGGATTGTCTGCTTTAGCATTTAGGCTTCTTTTTAGATAGTGACAGATAAAAGGAACAAACAAGGCAGGACGTGTAATGCGCAATTTCGTTGGCAGCACCTATTCCTATAATCTACAAACAAGGATGGGTTACTTTGATATTTTTGGCCTCTTTTTGAAAATCGCCAAGTTCATCGTTGGCTTAATTGAACCTACTAAAATCATTCTTACTATAGCGCTCGTGCTGAAAGGTTCGTATATAAAATTCTAGCGGGGAGATTTATTGATTAGGTATTTTATAACTTTGAATTATAATGTTTGATTGTTACATTTTTTTGCAGTTTTAATATTGTATCAATTTCCTGTTAAGTTTTCCATCATTTTAACATATTTGCTGATTTATGGAATTTCTAACTTATGTGAACCACTAAAAACTTTGATTCATAATTTTGAATTATTATTATTTTACTCTTTTTATATTTTATTTTGTGCTTTGATTTGATATAATTAACATTTTCCGTTCATCGACTTTCTAGCTTCTGCCGTGTAAAAGCTCGATTCTCCGATCACGTGAATGTAAAAATTTTATGCTTTGATTATTTATAATGTTTTAATAATACGTTTTAAAATTTCCAGGTATTTACCATTGTAGTAGATTCATTATTTTTTTAGTTCCTGCTGGGTGATTGCCCCCTTGGCGGATCTCGTGAGTGTAAAACTTTTTCTTGTCGTTAAATCGAAAGTTCTATTGATTGTTATGAAAAATTAGCGTAAATATATGAGGTAAATTGTTTGGCTAAATTTTTAAATGATTGTGAGAATAATAATAGAAAATACAAATTTTCTGGAGGTGTTCTTGTAAAAGAAGGGTGCCCTGCTAGGATCCTACCAAAGGTAATAACACTATTCTTAATAAGAAAATACATTAATTTAATTAAAGTAAGAAAAAAATCATTATTGGAATGTATTATCTATTGCAAAAAATTTTATACGAATCACATGTAAAGATCTACACAATATGTTGAGATTTAACTTTCCCTTAACCTTTTCCATATCATGAGTGAAATTGTAGATTTAGATATTTAACACATTTGCTAACATGTGAAGCTTCCTAGACATATAAAAGAAAAACTAGTTGTATAGAAATATCAAAAAGATTCTATATTCTAATTATTAATGGAATATCTCTCTCTCTCTCTTCGTAGAATCACTCTTTATAAAGACTTTTAAGGGATCAGTATAATATATTTTTCAAAGCATAATCAAGCATTTCAACTGGTTTATAAAACTTCTATAGAGTTCATTAAAGCTAATCTTGAAGTGGGTATTGAAAAATCTTCAGTATTAGAATATGTATTCGGTTAATAGAAGTTTAATTGTACTTGACTAATAAGGAATGCTTTACTCTGTTGCTCATGTTATTATTAATAAATTAAATACAGGAAATATGTATTGTGTTTCAACATTCTGAGAGAAAGGGTGCCCAGTTAAAAATTAATTGCATTATGCCTTCAATGCACTTGGAAGAAATGATTAAATGATCTTGTTTTCCAATTTTGAAATGCGAAGGGAAATTTCTCTAGTAGCTCATTTGGAAGGAATAAGTTCAATCAGATGTAAACAAATAATGGAAAATTTTAAAATTGCATCGACTGATAAAAAGCCTGCTTTCAATAAATATTTTGATGATATTTATTGTAATTCAGCCTACTAATAGTATAAGTCACATCATCTACTTCTGCATGCCAATACTGATAAAAAAATATATTTTTAATCTATATTCACAATACATGAATGTCCAATTATTTTAAAATGAAAATTTAACTGTCAAGCAGATAGTTTGTTGAAAATACAGCATGACACATATTTAGCACATTATAGAATTTTAAATGGTACTCTCCCCAGTTTATATCCTCACAACCTATTTCCATTTCAAAATGAATTGAAGATTCCTGACAGATATTTATGACCAGGCAACAAATTCTTGGTTTGTAAAATCGCGGACTAATGGAGATGTATTTTATGTTGTTAAAAAGATTATGGTAGCATTTCAGAAAGAGGCTATGTGTGTGTGTGATCAATGCCATTACAGGTGTGTAAAATTATCATGTTTGGCTTGGTATACATGTGAATGCTCAGATAATCATGCACCATGTAAACATATTAAGTTCATTCTTAAATTGTTTGAGAGATTCCATGTTGTTGAAAATGTTGAATATACTTCTTTCCATATCTCAGATAGAAAGTGTGGTATGGGGTCTTCCGCCAAAGAAATATGTAATGACATAAGAAAAACCAGGAGACTGAACTTCTACTTGTAGTATTAAATTGTTTATTGCAAGGTAAAATAGTTCAGAAACAATTGTCTCAACATGCAATTCCGTAAAAGAAAGGTAAAAAGTAATAACTAAAGAATTATTTACCTGATCCTCTTGTACCTACCTCCCAATCAGCATTTAAACTAGCAGTAAATATTTAAGCCAACTATTGGGGATATAAAAAGGAAAGCTCTGAAATGTTCTTTTTTTAGTTGTCAAGAAAGAAAACATTCAAGCTCAGGCAAGTCAGCATTACTCAATTCAAAAGGTATTTGCAAAAAAAAAAACTTAACTGTATCTTTAACACCTGATATATGCTTGTAGTGGAGTTGTTTTATGTTTTCCAAGACATTTAGCTTAGTTTTATGGGGTAAAGTTGTTGTATATTTTTATATCAGATGAGGAGGTAAGTAATTATCAAAAATGACCAAATTTTTGTCACAAATGGCTTTATGACAGTATATTAGAAGTATATAATTTAAAAATCATGCAGGATAGAGATTCCTTTGCAGTTGAATGTTACCACACAAATTTTGGAAAGTGATGGGAATATGGTAATTTTTTATATCATTCATTCTTAATAAAATTTTAGGCAAAAAAATTGATTTATACTTTTGGAACATACGAATTTAGAAATTACATGTATACTTTTTGCAGGTAAGTGTTTAATATAAAATATATAGAATCGGGTGATGTTAATGCTTGCTATCAATACAAGCAAAACTATATACTAAAGTAATTAATATGTTTTAACTTATGTGTAAATAATTCTTAATAATAAATTATTCACCATTTTGATAATATTTGTGCTGTTTGTTATACAGGAATAGACCTTGAAAATCTGCCTTGCCTATATAGAAACAGGTATTTCATCCATATGTTACATTTCATGGGTGATGAGGAAAGTGGTACTGAAAGTGATGATATAATGTGATTGTCTTTTTTATGGTATAGATGTACTAATAAGGATTTATTTATTTTTTTGTCCAGTAATGGACCAGTTTTTGATATACTATTTGTTTTATAAATACTTTAAATAGTTTTAGTTTTTCAGATTGCTTTATATGTGTTCTGTGTATCAACCAGATGAATGAAGTAAATATTCTTACATCTCTGAAAGTCTTGAATGACTTTTTGATCTTAAAAAGTGCTAGATGGAATTTTCAGCTGTGGTGACATATACATTATAATTGCATCACAGTTGTGAAAGACTTTCTAAAGCATTAAAGATAGTGTAATGTAATTAATTATATATATATGTATAGTAAGTAATATTTATATGATGGGAAATGCAATACAAGTTAATATTTTATTTAGTTTTAAAAGCAATCAATTGTCTACTTTTTTTAAGACTGTCAACAATATTAGTTACACAACACTTTTTAATACAGTAGGTATATATCCAAAACCATTTGAAAAATACAATGGTTTGTGCAGTAAAGTAGCTTAAAGAGTGGTGCATTCCATCTTATGTCAAAGCGGTACAAGTAATAAATTTTTCTTAAATCGAAAAACCTTGTATAGTTGATTTTTCATAATTTTTACAAGTTCCATAAGTAAACAATCATTAGCTGCATAGTTATTTATATTAAAATTTTAACATTTACATGCAACATAAATACATTTAAGAAAAAAAACGTTTAAGTACATGTTTTGTAAAGAAAATTAGGAAACTGTATTTCTTTTTTTAAAAAAAGGTATAAAGTATTCATTCAGTTTTGAAATCCTAGAAATATTATGTAAGTCAATTATTTCTTTGCTACTTTCC
>BMAO01034267.1:0-19812 GCA_019973975.1 Trichonephila clavata | reverse complement strand
AATAATTTTACTTTTTAAATGTATGAATGTGTTATAAAATAATGTAATATCACATATGGAGTTTTATGTATAAAAATTGTTTTTTCTGCCATGCATAAGTGTGAAAAACATCAATAAAGCAAAAAATTCAAATCTTTCCTCACCATCACAGCTTCACCCAACCGTTTTATACAAAAAAAAAGTATAATTCCGTGTATTATGAATATTGCAATCATCAGTAGCGTACACAGACCTTTCTCATATGGGGAAGGAAAGTTCATTTAAAAAATACCTTAACGAAAGCAGTTAAAATAAAAATTTGTTCGTCCAGAAAAAAACGTAAAAATCTGTGTTTTAAATTGGCACTGTATTTTGGTTTGATGAAATTGGTCAATGGGGGGGGATTTAATATGAAATGAGCATTCCTCTAGATCCACAAATGAAAACAACACTTCTACAGTATAAGGACACGGTGTGCCTCAATGACGTAAAAAAATCCAAGTTCACTAGTCAAAAAAAAAAACTTGCCAAACAGTGCTGAGATGGAGAAGGCAGAATTCCTTGTATCTCTAGACACAGAGTCTTACCAGAGAAGTTCTTTAAACTGTTTTCAAATGATGATAAATGACTCAAGTAGGTGATGAATGATGTCAAAAAATAGTGCAAGTTGTATAGTTCATGATGTAATTTTTTGGGCTGTTAAATTTTTATGTGTAAAAAAATGATGAAACTTACTTTCAGAATATTGCTTGTACTTTTTAAAGGGAGGGAGAATAATTTTAGGTACTTTTTAATCAATTATGTAGCTGCCAGAATGTGCAGTAATAGGATAAGGTTACAACATTAACTGCTTTGTCTATTTTGAAATGTGCAAACAGTTCTGATTTTCTGGCAGTGAGATGTAATTTGAATTTATTATCATCATACACAGAAATTTTTGCTGACGTTATTTGTCATGCTAATATATGTTTTTGGGAGCAAACTGCCACATTCCTTTCTTTTAATTCCTCGTATTATACTAAACTGGCTTCTTCTTCTTATGGAAAAGTATTCTAAATTGTTACATTTTACAATTTTTGTTTTATGTTTTAATGAGTTGCAATTTTTTTTCCAGCATAAGATGTATAAGAATACTAAGTCCATTCCTCCAGAATTAGCAGGAGTTATTGATCAAACTACCTTTAACAAATCTCGGCTTTACAACTTAGATAAAAGCAAGTTCAATCTTATATGTTCTTTGTATGATCAACTTTTCCAAACAGTAAGTTATTCTGTTTCATTTGTAAGTTGAAAGTTAGACTAAAAATTGATACTTAATACATTTGATTTTTCTTTAGAATATTTTCTTTCATAAATTACTTTTTGTTTTCTTGAATTATGTATACATATGTATATATATAATATATATATTTTAAAAGCTGACACTGAGAGCTTTGCTTTAATTAACTAGTGTAATAAAAATGACAACATTTACTTTTTTAAAGGTTTTCAGGTATATTTTTTCTAATAAATGTACTTTTTACAAAAAAAAAAGAAGCTGAATTAGTAAAAATTAATTTTATGTTGGTTTTCAATACAAAATATGAATATCTATATATTATGTTTACTGTATTTATTTTTGTTCAGATAATTTTATGTCAACTGTTCATACATTGCCATGCTAATAGTTCTGATACAAGAGTGAGATCATCTGTTGTGACCCAATACGCTAGATCAGCGATACTCAACTTGTGGCCCACCAGACTTTTTTTAAGTGGCCAGTCATAGCCCATTGTTCTAAGAAATTCATTTATTTATGAAAATTTCTTTCTTAAAAGATCTAATATATTCAATTTTGCTTTTTGCTGTCGATGTTGTATGGATGCAAATTGATATTTTTTTCTTATTAGTGATATATTTAATAGGCAACATTGGAGTAACGACCATTTTATGAGTGGAACTAATTTTTAAATATCTTTCATATCTTGCAAGCGTAAAATATTCGAAGAAAATAGATTGTTTCAAGACAATTGGGAAAGTTGAGTATTTTGTAGTGAAAAACAAGCGGGGCGCAGTAATTGTTTGATTTGTCACAAAAGTGTATTTAAAAAATACCACTAAACGGGAATCATTGGATGTGAAACTTTTCCTCGAAGATCTCTTTCAAGAGATGATAAATAGGTTTTCTTGAAATAGGTTTTCTTGAATAATCTTTAAAACAGCAAAAAAGTGTTTTGTCAGTGGAAATGTCACAACAATAATAAAGGCACCCTATGAAATTTATTAAACCTTTGGTAAACATATGAAACTGTTTATTGATGCAGAAATTGTGAAAGAGTGATTCTTAAATGCTTCCTATTTAGAAAAATTAAGTGACAAAAATAAAAAATATAAAAAATAATTAAGAAAGCAAAATAGAAGTTTTAATATTTTGATCAGCTTTCACATTTTAAATTTTCTATGTTATCTTGATCTTAAAGAATCCCCCCCCCCCCCCTCTCATTAATCCTCATGTTTTGACCCACGTGAAATAGACATCATATGTATGCACGCGACCAGCGTGAATTAGGCATCATATGTATGTGGCCCATGTGAAATAGCTAACATGTATGCAGCGTGGCAGAAAAAAGGTTGAGTACTAGATGATTTAAAATTTCGTCCTTAGAGATCTTCTGCAATATTTTTCACTTGTCTTTCATGTATGTTGTTCTAATTCAGAGATATAACACATAGAACAGTAATGTGCAGCAGATATTTTTCTGCACCAAGAAAAAATAGCCTACTAGTGACTTTTAAGGGTATTGAACATTTAGACATTAAAAGGTTATTCATTAATGTAACCAATAACAGAGATTTTTTAAGATCAACAACATCACATACTGTAGAAGATGCGGTCGTCTGCGCTTGCTGAGAACACTAGTTCCCGTCAAAGCAGTCGAGAGAGTTTCTGAAAAATTGATGAATCTGACAAAAAAGAACAATATGTTGCATGGTAAACAAAGACCCTTTGCTAAGAGATTATACAAGAATAACTAGGCCATTTTCTTCCAAAGGAATTAAGGCAGCACCATGCTCATAACATCCATGGAGAAATTCTGTAAACCATCAAGAAAATTTTTGGTGTTGAAATCTCTTTCAAATGCTTTGTATGACCATTTTATGTTAGGCGTGCTCATGAAGCTAAAGAGAAGAAAAAGAGTTTGCAAAAAGCTCACCATCCTGCTTCCATAATGGTTTAGTGGAGTGTGAGTTATATAGTGGGATGGGAGTTATATTGTCTCAGAGATTTATTTCTCTATGGAGTGATAACCACAGCAAAAGTTTATCAAACCATTATCATAGAACCAATAATGAAGACCCTGAATGTAAACCAGTTCAATGAAGATGTTAGGACTTTTCAACTGAATCCTGCTCCTGCTTATAAGACAAAGATGACCCAGCCATGGTTGAAAGAGAATATACCAGACTTAACAGAGCATAAAGATTAGCCTTAGAGAAATGAAGACAGATTTAAATTCACCCAATTACAAACTGTTGTTTGTGTTCGAGACAGGTGCGCCAAAAACAGCATCCTAATTCTAACAGTCTTAATGATTCCTTGAGAAAAGCAGTCATGCAAATTCCCATAGACGTAGTGCATGTCTTGTTAGATCATTAAAGCTTGCGTGAAGTTAAAAGGGGGTCATTTTGAAAATAAAAGGTGCAATATGTTAAAGGTAAAATGAAACTTTTAAGGTGATTTAGTTTTAAATTTGTTTACAATTTTAATTTTATAATCAGCTCCATTTTTTTTATCAGGCCTATGGTACGACATAAGTTTATAAAGAACAGGCCCTTATATATTAGCTTGTGTTAACTGTTTTCCCCTAATGGAAAATTGTCACTGAATGCTGTGATTTACAGCTTTCTTAAGATCAATAACCTTTCTTATGAGCAGTTTTATTTTTCTTACTGTCTGTTTTTGTGCAAAATGACAAAAATTTGAGATTTTTAAGGAAGAGAACATAGACTCCAAAGTTACATGATTATTCCATCAAAGAAAGAGTGTTAAAACAAGCACAATATGTACCGTAAAATCCAGTATATAATGCTCACCTATATTTTCAAGCCATAATTTTTAATTTTTAGGTATATTCACCATATAAAATGCCCCCTTTTTTTATGAAAAAGCCTGAAATGTAGGTGTACAATGTTCTCTTGTCTTAAAGTCATTTATTTGTGGTATTATTCCAAGCTTTAGAAAAAAATAATAAACTTCCTGAATTATAACCCTTTAAGTTCATAAGGAATGTTATTTCTGTTAAATCCACAGTATTTTGATATATATAGAAGTATAATTTTTTTATGGTAATCTTTTTTTTTTTTGAATTTTTAAAGCTATTATTTTTACACCTGTCATATAATACGCTCCCATAAATTTCGATCTTATTTTTTGTGTTAAAAGTGCACGTTATAAGCCAGGTTTTAGATATATTTATTTAAAAGAATTTGTCATTATTTGAATAAAAATTTGGCCACTTGATTAATGTAGTTTTTCATTAGATATTTTGTTTATTTAAAATGTAACTGATTTTTGTTTGTTTGTTTGTTAAGATTAAATTTAAGTTAAAAATTGTAATATAAAAGTAGTTATTTGTGCAAGTAAACTATGGTGCAATTTTTCCCCCCAAGACAACCAATTTGTCAGTTTGGGGGCTAATGCATAAGTTTATATATTAGAGTATCTGTGATAATATTTTTTCCCTCTTTATAGGCTGTTTTAGTCTTCGGAGGCATTCCATTATTGTGGAGTTTAAGTGGAAGAGTAACTGGTTACTTTGGTTATGGTAGAGAGCATGAAGTAAGTATTTTCTTTATAATAAAGCCTGAAGTAATCATTAAAAGTATAAGTTATTTATTTTAATAAAAAATAAGAATGAGTAAGAAACATAATTTATATAAATCATCTAATAATAATTGTTCTAAAATTGTTCAACATTATAGACTTCGTGCTGAATTTATGAATTTTCTATTTGTTATTAATTTGATATTTGTTATTATTCAGTCTTTTTAGTATAATTAAGAAGTCTTAATTCCAAACACTTTCTTTAGTTTAATTAAAAAGTATGCTCCTTTTTCTTTGTGGATTCAAGTTTGAATTTTCTCCACATATTTAGTACTTTGAAAGTAGTGATTTTTTTCATTGTTGGGGGGAAACTGAATCATAGTAATTGAATAAAACCTTGCATATATATATTGTATAAATAATTTCTGTCTTACTTTTTTTATCTTAAGTATTTACATGTTTTATTAAAATATTGAATGGATTTTTTTTTTATTTTAAAAAAATGACTTTGTTTGAAATTTGTCATTTATTCTAAGAGTTTATTACTTTTTATTTAAAAAGTTTGTAAAATAGGACATTTTTATAAATATTAATTTTAAAACAATTACCCTCTGATACTGATATTTTATAATGAATAGGTGTTTTAAAATTGATGTGAAGTTAAATTTAATTGTAAACTATTTTTTAAAATATCTTATCTTTTAAATTTTGTTTATGTCATGCTTTAAATTTAATTTGGTTTTTAATGTTACAAATATCTAAATATATACTCTATTGTAGCATAAATTGGTGAGTATTAGATAATATTTTTTTTGGCTCCATCATTTGAATGAACTTGTTTGTGCCAAAAAAATTGTGCTAATTTTATGTCATAAAGTTCTATTTTTAAAATTAAGATTTTATTGGTGTGAAGTTAATGAATAAATTTTATCTTGCAAAACATGGATTAAGGCGTAATAGCCAAGTGTTTATGCTCACAAACTCATGGCCAGTGTTTATATCGAATTTTTTATTTAAATTTTCGTGCACTAAAAACTTGTTGTGTAGATGGACCAATGCATTAAATCTGTTACATTAAATCATATACAGTCAAACCTCCATATAATGAACCTTTATTTTGCAAACTGTTTCCTGGAACCAAGAACATTTGACTGTTTTCTTTGTAAAATAACCTCCAAATAGCGAAGTGCATTTTCTATTTAACAAATTTTTCCTCTTGTGATTTGATTTCTTTTCTTCCTATTTTTAAAATATTTCTGGATATTTCAAATTATTCTCTCTTTTAACACATTTTATGGTAATCAATGACCTTGAACTGGTTTTACCCTATGCCTAATTCACCTAGAGCAGTGATCTTCAAACTGTGTTCGACGAAACCCTGGGATTCCACCAGTCACAATAAAAAAAAATTGAGGAGAAATAAATATGTATGCAAAATATGGATTCACGTTCTCTATAAAATTTGTATAGTTACAAATATATAAAGCTCATCCCCCCTCCATTCATTAAAACTGAAAATTTTATTTTTATATAATAACTTTATTTTGCAACACTTTTTAAACTTTTATTATAACATAATGAAAGAATATTAAAACGGTTTATCTTTATATATGTACTTTCTACTAGATTGTGAATATTTTATTGTTTATTATCGCAGGTTCCACAAGATAATTTTGAACTCATTAGTTGACACAAACTCTTACAAAACTAATTAGTTTTCTAATGGAAATGCACCTTTTTACATTTGTGAAACACACCTACAATGGAGGAAAAGGAACAATGTATCAACAGAGTTGATGTTAAAATCTAAATTTAAGCAAAAACAGCTTCTAAATTTTGGGTTGCAAATTCATGCAAAATACACGAGATCTCTCACACAGCTATAAACATTTTAATGCCATTCACAGAACATTGTGCTTAAGTGAAATATATTTCTCAATGTAAGTGGTTACAAAAACGAAGTAAAAAAATAAATCAAACTCTGAATATGTAATGTGATTGCATTTAATCTCAGTAGATCTGGACTTCAATAGTTTGTGTAAAAAATACTAGCATATATCCCAGTTACTAAATATAATACATGGGTTGGTGACACTTGAATCACAAATTAATATTATTAATGAGTAAAATATATTTAAAAAATTAGATTAGAATTTTTTTTTAATAAATGCAATACTTTTTTTATTAGTTGCATTTTACATTAAATGCATGTAACATGTTGATCTACTTTAAGTATTGTTTTTAGATATATTCTTAGAAATATGTGTTTGAAATGGGGTTCCACGAAAGCACCTTCAAGTTGTAGGGTTTTCGTGAGTTGAAAAAGTTTGAAGACCTCTGACCTAGAGCAATGAAATATTTCTGTAATTTTTCAAACAAAAAACTCAAGAAAAATTAACAGATTTTATCAGTAATTAATTTTAAGGATGCATGGAGTAGTGTATGCTTAAAATTACTGATTATATAATGCATGTTTAAAATTACTTGTAGGCTTAAAATTAGAAAATGTCCTTGAAAACTGATTAGTTTTAGAATAAATTAATTTTTTAAAGTTGAAAACACAGTGCATTTTTGGACAACGTTTTTTCCCTCTGTTCTCCTTGCAGATTTCTTTTTGATGGGTAAAATATATAAATGAATACATTTTAATATTAAAAAAATGAATTACTTTTTAAAAATAATGTATAGTGTTTATGAATTTAAAATTTGTTTTCTGTGGTCTCTAAAGTATATTAAAAGATGAATCTTTATTTGACAAATTTTCCATATAGCGAATTTTCCCCCGGGAATTAGTGACTTTGTTAAATGGAAGTCCAACTGTATATTAAATTTAATGAGACTCAAAGTCCAAGTAAGGTGTAATATGGAAATCTGAGGTGCAGGTGCTAATTCAAGTGTTGTCTTTATCACTTGAATATGGTGGTTCAAAATATTACAAGGGTTGTTGCCAATAGCCATCATGTTGCTTTAAAATGCAGTGTTAACAATTAATCAATTAATGCAAAAAAAAGAACTTCATGCTTAAAGCGTATATTTTGTGTAAATTTTATATTTATTGGAATCGTTTGTCTGTATGAAAAATGAGAGATAAAATAACTTGTAGGAGCATTTAGCATACATTTAGTTGCAATTTGTATTAATCTTACTCTACATATTTTTTAAGAATTAAAGCTATATTTGAGTTGAATTCCTTGTATGGAAATGTATGAGAGCAAAAATAGTTTTGTATACTTTCAATACTTGTTATGACTAACTATGTAGAAATGGAACCAAAATCTATTTCTGTTCTTGAATTCTTCCAAGGGCTTCTTAAAAATGAAAAAAAGAAAAAAAAAATATTTTTGTGCTGTGTTTTTTTGTTCATTTTTTTTAGTTCATTAAGCATTTTTGAATTTATTTTATAGTGTACCTGTCAAAAATAAACACACTTATTTCTTTCAACAAAATCAAGCTTGTAAAAAAAAATTTGTTTAAATTAGAATTATATTTATGAAAAATATGTTCTCATAAAACAATTTTCATGTTTGAAGAATTACATTTAGGTCAATTCCTTCTCATGTTTCAATATGTATTAAATTTTCCATTATTTCTTATAATATATTAATATAAAATGTAATAATGTGACTATAGCATCATTAAAGGCAAACTTTTAATTGTTATATCATATGTCAAGAATAATAAATCCAAATGTAACTAAAAAAAATAAAAAGTTCATATTGCTCTAATTTTGCTCTTAAAGTAATTTTTATATTATAATTCAATTGATATAAAGAGCTATTCAATTTCCATTTAGTATTTGATAAATTATACAACACAAACTATAAATATTTTTTTTTTTAAATGCAGTCCAAAAGATTAATGTTGTGAGGAATTTTTCTTAGCTTGGAAAAAAAGTTAGTAATATTGGTTGATAAATATTAAAATGAATTAGCATATCTGAATACTACATGTTGCTGCTTTATGTAAAAAATAATTTTGTAGTATTTAGTAAAAATAGTAAAAATACTTTATCATCTCTCTTTAATTTAATAATTTTTTTCATTTGTTTATATCTGTCCACCATAGAATTTAAAATGAAAATTTGCAATTCTTTTCTATTGCTTTCTGTAGTTATATTGTTTTTAAAAGGACAATAATTGTACATTTATTAAAACTGTAAATTTTGCTTTCATTTGTGTATTCATTTAAAAGTCAACATATTATTTGATAAAGAAATTGTCAATCATATTGGAGATTGAAATGGTTTAGTGTATTTAAATATGTCTTTAATCTTACAAATTTATGAATGTGTGTGTGTTTAAATAATATATGTTTTTTTTTTAAAAAAAATAAAGCTGTTTGAATTTTTTGTAATGTGTACAATTATTTTTTTTACAGATATCTAAAAGGTATTAAAAACGTAGCTGACTAGCATAAAATATTTGTTTGAAATAGATGCTTATTAATATTAAATACATATACTAGAATAGGGGCTTGATTTTTTTAAAAAAAAATAGCTTTTAATTTCTTCCATTATTTTTTATTGCAATTAAATCTTGACTTGACTACTTTAAATTACCTTAGTTTGTAAATAGTAATTAAATCCAATTACTGAAATATTTACTTTTGACTATTGTTTTAGTAATAGAAAATTACTGGAAAAAAAGAAGTAAAATCAGTAACATATTAAAATATAATTTTAGCTTCTAAAGTACATTTGAATATAGATTATTAGTCTTTACTTGCAATATTAGGTATTCTTAAATTTAAAAAAATGAATTATTAACCTCGAAAATATGCTTTAAATATATAATAATGGAAGAGTTGGTGATGTCTAATTTTAACAATCATGTTTATGCTACATGATTTTTATAATTTTATACATAATATTATGGTTTGGTAACTAAAGTTTTCAGCATTTTAAAATATTTTTATTTGTTTAAAAATACTGATTTATAATGATAGTTATTTAAAAAAATAAATTTTTAAATTTGATCATAAATTGGGGATAATTTTTTTAGTGTTAAATATTAAAGCATTTTTAAAGTGTTATTGAAAAAAAAATGCTGACTGTTTAAAAAGTAGTGTTGACACTTTAGGTATATAGATATATAAAAATATATTTTTGTTTAGATACATTACAAAGTATATCTTTTTAAGTGAAAGAATAAAATATATTATTTGCTGCTGTTTTTAAAACCAAGAAAATAAAATTTTTTTTTAAAGGTTACTCAGACTGTTGCATTTGCTCTAATTGGTGCTTTTATAACCACTATAATTGATCTACCATGGAGCTTGTATTCCACATTTGTAATTGAAGAACGTCATGGATTTAACAAAGAGGTAAAATACAGATTAATTTTGCTGATTACGCATTTTCTTTTCTTCTGATATACTGTTACATTGCATTAATTTTTCTTTCTTCCCTTTTTAGACCATTGGTTTCTTTTTCAAAGATAAGACCAAGAAATTCATTGTTATGCAAGCAATTGCACTTCCTATTCTGGCATGCATTATTCACATTGTAAAAATTGGTGGAGACTACTTTTTCATTATACTGTGGGCTTTTTGTGTCGCTTTATCATTGGTTAGTAAATATATATTTTGTTACTTTTACCTCTTTTTTCAATTATTATTCATGATTATTTCATTATTATTCAATTATTATTCATATGATATTTTTCATGAAGAAAAGTTTTATATAAATTAATAAATCAGTATTTTAGTATGCAATAATTTGTAATAGGTCTGTTAATAGTCCCGGGGGGATATTTGTATAACTAATTGCTTATGCACTTTTGGAGTATAAATCTTTGAGTAATAAATATAAGATATTTGAAAAAGCTACTATCAGCTTTTGTTGCTTGTTGAAATTACTGTTACATATTGTTAATTATTAATGATTATGATAAAATATTGAGTTACCATTGAATTTATTATTTTCAGTATGATTTCTGATTTGATACTACTAAAAAGGGAAAAAATAAATGACAGGATGTAAAAATAGATACATATGTACTATTGCAACCATGCCAACTTTCAAGATAATTCCATGAATTGGCAACCCTGATTTTGCACGTCATAGGCACTAAATTAGCAACCATGTGCTTCGTTTCATGTTTCTCCACTTACCTCTATGTGGCCGCGGTAGTCAGGTCGTCAAGGTATCGGATCATGGCTATCGTTTCATGAGTTCGAGCCCAGTACCACTGAAGACCCGCCGTTGCATGGAATTGCGCACCTTCTCAAAGATACCAAGTGTATCTCAAACACATCCAGCTGCCTCAACGATTCTTCCTACCAAGTCTTCTGGCGTTTCAACGGGTGTTTCATACACAAGTCCTTTTAAAAAGCCCCATAAGAAGAAATCCACGCGAGACAGGTCTGGTGATTGTGGTGGCCATGCAATTCGTCCACCGCGACCAATCCAGCCGCCAGGAAAAGTAGCCTGTAGATGTGCTCTGACATCTCTACTGAAATGTGCGGGAGCGCCATCGTGTTGAAATTTAATGCATTGACGAATAGGCATAGGAATATTAGTATTCAGCATCTCTGGCAGAACCTCTTGCAAGAATGTTAGATACGTGGGACCGTTCAGTCTGTCTGGTAGAATGTACGGACCAAGTAAACAGTCTCCTACAATGCCAGCCCACACGTTAACGGAAAATCTTCGTTGTTTGGCGTGCGGACATGTAGCATGCGGGTTTTCATCTGCCCACCTATGCAAGTTGTGACAATTCATCACACCCTCTAATGAGAATGCAGCCTCATCCGTGAACAGAACACTTGCAGTGAAATGTCGGTTGGCAGCCTTTTCTTGCAGATACCACCACGCAAAATCCATATGACTGCTGTAGTCTCCCGGTTGAAGTGCCTGGACGCGTTGTAAATGATATGGGTAAAGTCCTTCGTCGTGTACAATGCGCCAGACGATAGTTTGGGGAATATGGGTATCTCGGGATACAACTCGTATACTTGTTGAAGGATTACGCTGAAGTGCGTGGACAACTCTTTCTTCAGCATCAACTGTCCGAGATATTCATTGGCGACCTGAATCTGGCTTGTGCACGTCTAACGAGCCGACTTCACACAATCTTCGGTGAATAGTGGCAAAGAATGAGCGGCTAGGCATCTTTCTACTAGGATATTTTTTGACGATACATTTGCAGGGCTTCTCGTCCATTGCAGTTGGCCATGCCGTATACTAAATGCATGTCAGCCAATTCGCGGTGCGTGTAACTAGCCATGTTACGCCCAACGCATCCACGACTCGAATGAATTCAATCTCCTTTTGCTCGGCTCGTGTCTGCATCGCAATGCGCTCTCGTGGTTCTAGCGCCCTCTATAGGCGTTTGCGACCCCATGTTCCTATGTGACCTTTGATCCTTGTTGTATGACTGATCTGCCTTGTCATTTTGTCCACGTTTTTTTGGAACACCCTGTATATAATATAAAATTATGAATAATAAAGTAAAATTTAATATTAAAAATTAATTATTTTTTCTTTTAATGATTATAATTTATTTCTAATTTCTTATTATTTTTCACATATTTTTTGACTGTGTACCATATTCCTGTCACCATATTCCTTTCTTAGTACTTGGGTTTTATTCAATGTCGCCAACATGGTTGTGGTAGTACCTAAGAATAGATTTTTGCAAATGTGAGATTAAGGAACTTTATCATATTTAGATTACTGTAAAATATTAATTTGAGAAAAGTATGAATGGTTTTTTTTGAATAAGAAAGTACTGCACAAACTTTTTTTTAAAAAAGAAAAACAAGTATTACTGTAAGCATGTTAGTGTCTCATGATGTAATAAAAGGTTTAGCATAAGGAAACTGTTTGGAGTGAGCAAAGAGTATATTTAATAAACTGATTAGAAGGGAAATAGATACCCATTCTTTTTTATTGTAGAATTGTAGCTAACAAAAGAAAATGTCATGTATTAGCGAATATATTGAAAAAATATTTTTGTTTTATTATATGTCATAGTTGGCTTTTTTGTGTATAAAAAATTATTTTGTTTGACAGTTACAGATTTGATTTCACACTTTTTTATATATATTTAAAACTAGCTTGTTTCAGTCACACTTTCTTGCACAGTCCATCATCAATAGTCTTTGTGTTGCATCAAAACGTGTTAACTAGTTGTTATGTAATAAATTTGGTCCAAAAAATATTACTTTGGGAAGTTTAAAGTTTTATTTAAATTCTGGATTAAACAAAATTTAAATGTTTTCAACAATTACATTTAAGCATTTAAACCACAACTTCTATGAGGAAATTTCTTAAAATTTTATTGCATTAAATTAACTTGTTGTTCATAACTATATGACTGCATAAATAACATTATATACACAGACACACATAATTCTTGAATTTAAAACCATTATCAGTTCACTGATGGCAATATTGAATGAATAGAAATAATACATATAAAGTATTCTTGATATTGATATACTTTTAGTTTTAATTAATATTGGTATTTCATTTTTTTTAGTAAAGAAATTTTATCTAAAAACAAAATTATCAATTTTGCTATTCATAAGCTTTTCTATTTCAAGCTTTGAACTTGTATTTGAACCATAGAATATGGCAATAACTGGTTTTTTATTCTCTGATTCAAGCTTTGATATATGTATTTTTGAATGCTTTCCTTTAATGTGAACTTTTTACAGGTAATTAACAACTTGTTACTTTGCAAATCCTTTTCTAGAATTTTCTAAAACAGCACACATAACACTACCTTGCAGATCTCATTTTCTTGTCATTTGCTGGAATCAAAGTGGATGTAGGAGAGATACAGGACATCCTTTTATGTCTCGAGAAACTTGTTATACTATCAGCTGATTTATGATGTATCTGACAATCTGGGAAGAATCTCAGAATTTCCCTAGATCACATTTTATTTTACTCCAAATTTATCCATTTCCTATTTTTAGTGAGAGTAATTTTATTTATTAGCATAAGAACAGAGTGAAATTATATCCACATAACTTGCCTCATATTTTAAGTTTCTAAATATATTTTATCTGTGAAAATGGGGGAAATAAAGTAAAAAATACTAAGATAATAGTAATACTGCTATGGACTGCTTTTGACATCTCTTCACAAAATTTTGAACTTATAAGAAACAATAATATGGACAAAACATTAATGAAACACCTAAATTCTTTTAGCCAATATGCTGTAAGCAAATGAAGTCTTGAACATGATGTATGTACAGCATACAAGCAGATGTGATTAATAAACAATCAAAGGCACATTTTCTGGTATCATATCTTAAAAATATTACTGAGTATGCAGTTTTATAAAAATACCTGCATTAGAAACTCATTTCCAATAATTTTTAATCAAATTTTAAAGTATGTTCTTAGCAGAACAATTTTAATAAATAAGAATGTTGTAAGAATTGCACTTGCAGTGAATGATTTTTTTATATGTGACATTAAAAAAACTCTTTTGGTAGATTTTAATGACTGTATATGCTGATTACATAGCACCAATGTTCGATAAATTTACTCCTCTACCTGAAGGAACTTTGAGAACTCGTATTGAAGAGTTGGCTAAAAGTATAGATTTTCCTCTGAAGAAACTTTATGTTGTAGAAGGTAAGTATTATGAAATTTTCTGTTATCTGTAATTTCATTCTAAGTGGATGTAAGTGAAAGAATTATTTTAAAGTTATTTACTGTATTATTGAATTAAGCTAAATGATGTATTAGGAAAATTAACCTCAGTTACAAGACAATATATATAAGAATAAAACACCCACACAATGTATGTTTAAATATTAACTCAAAAGAATATACACTGTTAAAAATTTTCACACAGTTTAGGGAAATTTAGTATCTTTTAAATAAATGGCATGATAAAATTATTTTTCCTAATAATCTTCCAATTTTTGTTTTTTAAAATAGGATCAAAGCGTTCAGCACATAGTAATGCTTATTTCTATGGTTTCTACAAGAATAAAAGGATTGTTCTTTTCGATACTTTAATGGAAGACTATACACCTTTGAATAAAAAGGAAGATGAATCAAAAGATGATGACAAAAATGAAAAGGAAAAGGTAAGCATTTCAAAAATAAAAATAAGAGCTGCATATTAAGTTTTTTATAGTATTTTATTACTTTTAATATTAATTACTATTATCAGTAAATAACTAGTGAAAAAATGTTACTAAAAATTTTTGGTGCTTATTTATTATACTGTCGCCCAGTTTTGCCAAATTAAAAAAAGCATCACTAAATGCTGTCATCATTTCCACACATGCATGAAAATAAATTCCCGTTTATGCTCTCCTTCTGTATTACCCTTCTAGAAATAAATTGGCAAAGATTTAGAATTGAATACTGTATTTTTTTTTTTTGTAAAAAAGCTATGTATAATGAAATAAACAAAATATCTAACTACTACATAATTCAGATGGTCAAAACGGCATAATTGGTTTTAAAATCACAACTGAAGAGTATTCTTTTATGTAGACATCACAAAAATTTGCTTAAGTATGAATCAACATTATGGCTTGCAACTCCCCAATATTTGTTGTTCTGACATTTTACTTTTTCAAATACTTATGTATTAGACTGTGTTTTTTGAAATACTCCACTACGTTATCTTCTGTAGAAAATGGACCCCAGATTTTAATCACTTTTCACAAGAAAAGAATATTACAAATTATGAACAATATTGTTATTTTCGAGCATGTAGGATCAAGGTAATTGTGTTTGTACGTGTGCAGGAACTGTTTTCTACCATTGACTGCTCATTGTGGAATTTGATGATGTCTTTTTAGTTGAATAATATTAGTCAATGGTATAATATGTGAGTACCCAAGTTTTTATATTGTGTTAAAATCAATATGTAAATTTATTCTATAGTTCTTTACAAGGATATACAAACTGTAGTGTGTTAATATTTATTTAAATAAGACAATATTTAAATGAATTGTAAATTTTTGAATCTGCAAAGAGTAATCTTTGTTTATGCAATATCAATCATTGATTTTTAAAGTTATTTTAAATGAAACTAAGTTGTATTATATGTAAAGATATAAATGTATTAAAAGCTGATGAGAACATTAAATATATTTATTTAATGTTGCTAATGATCACAACATTATAATTGAATGTACCTTACGAAGTATTGTATATTTTTCTAGACTCCACAGAAAACTGGATGTAATAATGATGAAATATTGGCTGTACTTGCACATGAGCTTGGCCATTGGAAACTTAATCATATCTTGAAAAATTTAGTCATAGTTCAGGTAAGCAATTTGCTGTACATCTAAGTAATAAATATTGTATTTTTATGCAAGAAGAATTCTATACAAAAATTTATGTATTTATTTCTGTCTTTAATTTATCATGGTATAGTTTTAATTAAATTTATACAATTTTTTAAACTAAAGCATATGTTTCAAATAGAGTGGTGGCCAAAAATGTGGACACTTTTTAAAATTTTTTATGTTTTTCAAGTTTGTATGCTTATAGAAAATGTTATGTTGCACAAAGTGCAAAGTGTTTTATATCATTTTAAAGACAATTTGATTCTAAATTCAATACAAAACACAAAATGTTAATGTTTGCAATCCAAAAGAGTTATGCTGCAATATATATATATATATATATATAACTATCGATATACATTAAATACTGGTGATAGCAGTGAGTTATCATTGATTAGTGGGATTGCATTTATTTTTTATTGCAGCTTCACATTGATGTTTCATTGAGCTGAAAATAGTTTTAAGCTCTTCCTTCATTATTAGATGATGCCAGGAAGCAATTATATCCTCAATAAGTTCATTTTTATTTAATGGGTACCTCATTTGGGCAAGAGTTTTCAAACCGTACCGTAAGTTTTCGATAGCATTGAGATAAGGACTGTTTCCTAGCCAGGACAACAACTCAATGATCTTAGAATGATACCAGTCTTTTGGTTACTTTACTGTGTGGCAAGGAGCAGAATCTTACTTAAAAATAGATGCATTGTTGGTAAATATATCTCTGAGGGAAGGTAGAAGTTTGGGTTCTAGAATGGTGTCAATGTATTTTCTGACATTCAGTGTCCCCTCGAAGATATGAAGATGACCAATACCATCTGCTGATATGCATGACCAAATCATAAAACTCTTATGTGGGTACTTCACAGTTGCCTGTATGTAGTCAGGAAGTAGAATTTTTCTTATTCAACGTTTTACATATTACTAACACTATTACGAACACTAATCATTTGTCCAATTAATGTGTTCCTTTGACCACTCTAATCTTTTTTTAATGCTGCTATTAATTGAAAAATGGTTTTTTTTTCTTGGAATTCTATCTCTTAGCAGAACATTTGCTAATCTTCTCCTGATAGTTTTGAACTGACAGAAACACCAGCATCATTCAAATCACTTCTGAGGCCGTTGATGATATTCTTCCATATTAGAAACATAGTATTTTTGTTCTTCTGTTATTAACAGATGGGATGCACCTTTTTGGGCTTCTTTTATTAAATTTGTCTCCTGACATCTTAAACAAAACTTTCAGACTCCATATGTAGTCATTGAACCACCACTAAACTTGGAATTTTGATGTAGGAAAGACCACTTTCTAGGAAACAGTTCTGATCTCAATGCTATCGAAAACTTGTGGTACCGTTTGAAAACTCTTGACCAAATGAGGTACCCATGAAATAAAAAGGAGCTATTGAGGATATAATTGCTTCCTGGCATCATGTAATAACAAAGGAAGAGCTTAAAACTATTTTCAGATCAAAGGAACATCAATGTGAAGCTGTAATAAAAAATAAAGATAACCACACTAACCACTGATAACTCACTGCTATCATCAGTATCTAAATTATATCGATAGTTATTGAAGCATAGCTTTTTTTACATTGCAAACATTAACATTTTTTTTTTTTGTATTTAATTCAGAATCAAATTTCCTTTAAAATGATATAAAACACTTTGCATTTTGTGCCACATAACATTTTCTTTAAGCATACAAACTTGGAAGAACATAACAATTTAAAAAAGTGTTTACTATTTTAGCCACCACTGTAATTTAAATGTTTAAAGTTATGGAAAATTCTTAATTTACTTTTTTCTATTCAAAAGTTATTCTAAAATTTTTGAATTTGAACAATAAAAATGTTTAATATTTTTATACTATCATCTAACAGTATTCCCCTACAAAACAGTTTCTTCCTACAATTGTGACCAATATTGGTCTTTTCAATTGCTAAAAGAGTTAATGGAAGTTTTTTATAATTCTATTCAGCATTGTCCATGATTTACACTGTAGTTAAGTTTTGGGAAAGAAAATAATTAGATGATAAATCTAGAAAAATATTTGAGGAATAATCAACATTTAGTTTGAAGCCAAATTTATTGTATTGTAGTAAATCATGGATAAATAGCCGCAAATTAGTTAATTTCTGATTTTTCACATGAAGTTTACTGAAATGTTTTGAGTTCTGTAGTGTTCTTTCCGTGGGCTGGGCAGCCCAAGGACTCAGCCTTTCATCACTTCAGTAGATTGATAAATGAGTACCAAATTTTCTTGGGGACTAAATACTGGGGATTTCGCATCAGACTGACTATCTGATCGCGACATCTGCTCATGCACCTCAATGCTCAAGGTCACGTACTCTCTCAACGCTTAGGCACAGTAGGCCTTGACCCTCCGGGCCGTTACATCACCGAGTTTAGTAATATTCTCTCGGATGTTTACCTTTTGTTAAATATGGCATTAACTGAAATGGCTAGTGATTTTTCTTTTCTCCCATGGGGGGGGGGGAGATTTTGTTGACTTTATTAAATAGGAATGATAGAGGAGTATACCCTCCCCTTAGGTGGCCTAGCTATTTTTCTTTACTTTTAACCCTGTACTTTGTTATTTTATGTCTGTTCCTTTGTGCATTTTTTTATTTTGTTTGAGTCATAATGCATATATTTTAAAATTAGTTAAATATATCATGCAGCTTGGTTAATTAATGATGCTTGCACCAGTAAAACCAACCAGTCAACATAAACTTTATCATTGAAGTCAAGAATATGGTTTTTCTATCCAAGTTGATTTATTTCTTTTATATATAATTAAAAATAGGCTTGTTGAAAAACTTTCTGCAGGTTATTATTTATTGATGCAGTTTGACTTCTCGTAAGCCATCCTTTCACTTAAAAAATTTGCAATGACTTGCTTATCAAACACTTATTAAATTGTCATTGTTTGAATTGCATTTGTTGAGAATTATAAGGATTACATGGTCTGAGTGTGTGTGTGTGTGTAGGGGGGGACTCAGCTGACACTCTTAAAGATATCACGTGGTCTATCAGAATTAAAACAAGATATAAGTAATTTAATGGTATTCTTGGCTTTGACATTGCATGATGTGCTGTTGTTTCCTTGGATATTGATAAATTTATCTAAATCTTGTGCTTTTTTCAGTTTGATAGCCAAATTTCAATTGTTAATGATTTTGTTAAGTTTATTGTTACAAACAAAGCAATTAAAAAGACATCATAGACTCCAGATTATTTTAAAGCACAACTTGAACCATATTTATTAAACTTTTTAATAAGAATTATGTGAAAGTTGATGGTAAATGAGCTGTTTCGTTAGTGTATTACAAAAAATACTCAGTATTGTCCAGAATTTAAAAACCACAAGTCTGTTAACAAAGATTATAGTATTGTTATACTCGTAAGTAATACTTTTAAACTCACAAAATTTGTACTTATAATCATGTGTTAAGTTTGTTTCAATATCATTTTTCATATTCAAGATGTCGATTTAGGAGATTTTGAACTCTCAAATGTAGACTAAGTAACAATATAGTTGATGTACTTTATCAGCAGAATATTCAGAGCTTTCAAGAATGTGTTTTTTTTTTAAATAATGAAATTGATTTTATAATAAATTTTGATTCCACTTATGAAATGTGTAATTTTTTGAAATCATACATCTTGTTTTTATCTATTTGGGGTGCATCTCTTAAGCCACTACTTGTTAATGAGCTGTTGCTGAAAATTCCCTGAGAAAGCATTTTT
>BMAO01034266.1:0-16180 GCA_019973975.1 Trichonephila clavata | reverse complement strand
GTATTCCAAGATTAGATTTTTTGCATATTGCTCTTTAAATATTTAAATGATTATCATATTTTAAGACAACAGCTTTATTGATATCGAATAATTATACCTCTTTTTTTTACAGAAATAAGTATTAAAAATAGTTTTTCAAAATCTTTTGCTTGTTTAATACATCGAAATTACCAGAAAATGATAGTCATGAATGTGCAATTACAGTCCATCTTTTCCGTTCCGTTTCACCACACACTTTATCACCAGAGTATGGGGAGAATACTAACTTTTAAGAACAGCTTCTGTCCCGAGTCAAAATTAACAAAGATAGAATGTCTTTAAAAAAGTCCTTAATTATTATTTTATTTCTCCCCTTTTTGCTGCACAAGAGCTATTGTTGACGGACCTCGTAATTTTGAGCATCGGTCAAGTGACAAGGACGACACCCGAGCTGGTACCACTCTCCTAACTTCCACACCACACCAATGGGAGGACGTTTGAGCAGAGACTGATTTATCGTGTATTTAAACGTCGGGTCTTCAACGGTATTAGGCTGGAACTCATGACACGCCAGCCACGAGTTCGTGACCTTGACCACTAGGCTACCGCGGCCACTTAGTAATTAAATGTGCATATTTGCGGACCAACAGAAGTTCTGCATCGAAGAACCACAGCCGGCCGGAATAATATAACCTGGAATCTGCTCATTAAGAGTCCTCATCCCCCAGCCAAACATTTTTTAAATTTCCAATGGGGCTGCGGATTGGTACTTACCATCGCACACCTAGTACATTCCCAGGGAACTGGTATCACTTTTTAGTGCGGCACCATATAGGTGGAATTCCAATCACGGCAATGTAATTTTGACGCTGAGTTTCCTCTCCAGAGGGAAGCACCAGAGCTCTGACAATGCGAAATTGTATTATTACGTGTGGTTGAATATATCTCCATTTATAAATAACCTCAAGGCCCAAGAAGGTACCCTATGATTACTGCACTTCTGTCAAAACTTGACTAGATTGTCCATAGTGTCAGCGGAAACGTTTTCGCAGCGTTCAATGCTACTAGTAAGTATATCAGTTGAAATAATGGGACTAGAAAAACAACTTTCTCAAATCACACACGGAATCAAGACATTCCTTCCTAGAAAATGAGTAGAGGGGAATGACAAGTCTCCCATGAGTCAAAACCCAAATTTGTCCCGAATAAAAAAAATTCATCCATTAACAGCAACTGCAGAAAACTACGGATTATATGTGCATGTGTGTGACAATGATTTTCTTTACTAAATATATTATTATAAAATCCAGGTAATATGATTTTAAAAAATTGGCTTTAAAAACCGGTCATATAACAGGTAATAAAAAGTCATTTTTTTTAAAGAAGTATAACCAATAGAGTTGTTATAAATTAATCTTTTTCGTAAACAGTATTCTGCTGTTAAAACGAGTGAGCACATTACCATCAAATACGACACATAGACTGACTGTACATAAAATGCGCTCGAGGAATCTCAAAAATTTAAAGTATCTGCTACATAAAGGGGAAAAAAGGAACATAAAACGATGGCGCAAGCAATTTGATGAATTCAGAACTAACTTATTAACACTGAAATATGAAATTGGGAAAAAGTGTGGGGCATCCATCGACTCTACAAAAGAAAAGAAATCGTGGGATTTTATTAAGGCTGTCTGCCAAATTCGCAAGAGTCTGGCAATGTTAGCTGCTTTTAGCTCAGACAGAAGAATTTTTCATATTTCTTGAAGTTTTTTCTATAAATAAATAATATTTCATTTTAACAAATAAAGGGCAGCTCATTTGGTATTATGGCATAGGAGAAACATCTTATACCAAAATAATTGTTCAACTTGGATAAAAGTGATTTAAACAGTAAAGTATACTGTTCCCTACGAGATAGCACAAAGTCAGAATATAATATTAATATTGGAACCCTTTTTTATATTTTGAACATTACGTGAAGTTAGCTTTTAAGAATCGGGCTTATTGTCGATGCGTTGTGGGCCGATTAAAGCTGATTCAATCAACCGATTTGAAGATTACCGATTACAACGCTTCATGGCAAAATATTACATCAGAGAAGTAAGGATTTTCTATTGAATCTTTGTTTCATTAACTTGAAATTTCATAGGTGAACAATGCCCGCACGTTCAGCTATTACCTGAACTCAATTTACAACTGTTCCACTTTATAACATTTGATCATAATCTGAGCTCTGTTTTTCATTCAGCGCAAACGTGTTATTATTTTCCCCATTTTTACTAAATGTGGATAGATGATATTGTAATCAAGAACTAGTCAATAAAAGCTCAAATTTGAACTATTTTTTTAAAAAAAAATAATTGAAGAGATTTTGTAAAGTCCAGTCCAAATGCCAAATTTGGCGGCAGTTTGCTCTCCTGTTTTAGCAGCAAGATGCTAAAACAGGTGAAATCTTAATTGTAACTACTCTGCGTGTTCTTCACTCTGAAATGGGAATTGCGGGGCATAAATAAAACACCGAATTTAATATGAAAGCGGAAAAATTCATTGGAGATGCATTCAAGAAGTGAAAGAAGTGTATTCAGTAACGTCTTAAGATTTCTTGCGGCCCTGTACCACTACGCATATTATGTTATGTACGATCTACTTATAAGAGTCATATGTTGTCAAATGAACAAACAATAATCCGAAACAAATAAATGGGCATGACTTACAGTCGCACAAAACAACTCGACCAACTGCCCCTTTTGACTGAATGAGTAATAATGGTGTATGGTGCTAAGTCTAGGCCTATACGTGGATAACACTCGTCACATGTAGCTAGCCAATTGACATATCTGAAATGTCCAGTTTCTCGGAGAATACAACCGGAAATAACATTTGATCTGTGAAATTATTCGAATCATGGCCTTATTAAGGTTGAAACAAAAACGAGACGAGGCCCCCATTGTAGCCGAGGTCCTGGGCCCGGGTCCATGCCTTAAGACGTCTCTGAGTGTATTGTCAGTATTTTATATCAAATAGGCTGAGTTTGAGTACATATTTTTATTTATTTCAATATTTTTCCGAGTAATATATTATTTCAAGTATATGGATATATATTACTAAGTCGAGGGTGAAAAATAAATACACAGAAGAAGATCAAGCTAAAATATATTTATTTTAAGAAATTACAAACCATGAAAATTTCTTTTTACACTTTGGAAAAGAAATACAATTAAAAAAAATATACAGTCACATAATCTATACACCTCTATCTTTTAAGGTACTCAAATGATTGCCGTAAAATAGAGCTAAAAGAAAATATACAGAAACTGATGAAATATAAAATCAATATTCTTACACTTTGCTGTCAACTGTACACATCTAAAAATATCAATAAAAGTACAAATATACAATCACCGAGATAAAAACGCTTTATAACTTCATACAAAATACTTTCCATCAACAAAATATACATCACTTTAAATATCTTTACAAGACCATGGCGTTTTATTTTTTTCCTGTATGAAATTCCTATACGTATAAATACGGAATTTATTAATACAATTTACATAATTTTTTGCAAATTTATTTATTTTAAATAAATTTCTGATAAAGACTAAGGGAGGGCGAGGTTATTCTACAGTCTTAAGCTAAGCCTGCACCACACCCTTGACCCTGTTTTGAGAAGTACTTATGTTCCAATGCACACATGTACGATTTTGACAATGTGTACCGATATCAAATACAAAAATATTGTATAATCCTCGCACATGTATTAGATGTATTGGTGATTATGCAGCGTTATTTGAAGTATTTTAAGAACATAAGGGTATTAATACATTAATTTCTTCTAATATATAATTAATATAGCATGTGTATACATTAATAATATTTGGGTGTTTTATGGTTATTTTTCTATTATATGGATTATTTTAGGTTCTTTAATGATATGCAAGAGATGTAGGGATAAAAAATAATTTGAAAGCATTAAAATAGGTTCTTTATAAGTTAATGTAAAATCGTCTATATAGAATTTCAACTCATGCATTTTCTGTATTTGTATTTAGGGGGGGGGGCAATTCTGATAATTTCAACCTTGCATTTAATGATCAGATTTTTCTAATGAAAACATCAGCACAGAGAGCAGAATTCTAAAATTCTCTCTCCATTCACTTAAATCAAATGATACGATTTAATTTTTTAATGCAGTGATGATTCCTATTTAATGCAAAATATACCTCCTAAAACCTACAAATTAAAAAAAAGCATGATCCCATAGTAATATTCTAATGAATAACAAAGGAATCATATTGGAATTCAAGGCGTCTAATGTAGAGTTTTAAGCACAAAAGTGTTGAAGTTAGTCACTTAGCAAATGCAGTCAATATGTTAGTGTGCTACAGACTACTGTAATACATACGTTGATGAGTGGCTTCATTTCAAAAGTGTACCGTAGATTCTAAAATTATCAATATTATGAAATTAAGATTGAATTTTAGAAAAATAATATTAATCTAGTTCTTATAATCCAATTAGATTCCTAATTTTTTAAAAATTGTCGCAAACGAATTCGGTTTACTTGAGTCCTCAACCAAATCTAGTCCAGTCTGGATCCAGTCTAAGTTATTTAAAAATTAGTGTGAAGGATGTTACTCTGACAGCGGGATTTAAAAATGTCGAATACCGTCGATAATTAATATTACTTAAAGAATGGATCTACTTTTAGTTTCAGAATGGCGGACCCATCAAAGAAATGAAATCACTCATCAACAGCAGGAGTTAATACGCATTTAAAGAGGTGCTCATTAACTCATTAAGAGTTAATGCGCTTATGGGCAAGGGCGAGTGAGGCATTGTTAGCTATGCTACATATTAAAGAGAGCTTTAAGTAAACGTAATTGTTAGGAAATTACGGACCAAAGCATCGAAGACCGAGGTGTCGACAGAATTTTCCTAACTACGCCCCCGCTTATCATAGTGCTTCAATACTTTTAAAGCTGAAATGCTTTACATAAAATATTTATGAAATCCTTAAAGTTTTCTTTTGTTTTAAGGGAGGAATGTCTATTAAAACTCTTAAAAAAGAAAGGACTCGATTATTTTTATAAATTATTTTTCACAACATAATGAACCTTGAGCATAGGAAATGTTTGTTAAATTAATACATTTTCAAAAGGTTTCATAAGTTTAAAATGAAATAATATTTTAGACCACTTATTTAGAAATTTTATTATAAACAATCAACTATAGCACAAATTTTAAATTAAATAAAAATCAATTATTTCAAAATAGCAATACTTTTACACTTTTGATTTAGCTTGTATATCTTAAAAAGATATTTTACTATTGTTAGTTTTGAAAATAATGATTAGTAAAGCATTATCATATTGCACATTAAAGATCATATGAAATTCCACTACCTTGTCATGACCTTATTGCACATGAAACACAGATTAGAAACAAGAATTAGCATTCGTTTTAAAGCAATAAAATTAACACTAGATAAAAAAAAAATGCTGCCCGCATTCACAGAATGCATTCCAACTGTTTAATGCTTGAAGCTATGAAAACAATGTTTACACATAAAAAATGCATTTCGCCATGTGAAAAAACATCAATATCACTAAAAAAATAACTGCATAAATAAAAAAAATCTATCTCCTTACCATTTTCCATAAAAATGCATTTCCAAAATAGTTTTAAAAATATAAAATATACACTTTCGTAAAATTTGTTAAATATCTTATTTACATTTCGATATCCAATGATGAACCTTATATTTTGTTGAGGCCTTCCAATATTTAAGAAAAAATACATCTTTTGCAATTAAAACCTTTTAAATATTTTAAAAATGAGCTTGTCGCACAAAAGGCGCCATTTCCAGAAATTCTAGATTCTGGAAACAATTGCCTTATATAACAAGTCTAGATATGCCAAGAAAATGCTTATAATTATTAATAGAACTTGAACTGTTTAAATCAGGATCAATATTTCAAAGGGCTTGAAAGTATAAAACATTTTACTTCTAAAAAAATTATATTAATCATTGAAGATCAATGTTAAAAATAGTACTTTCTTGAATGAAACGTAAAAAATTTAGGTTTTAATAAAAATAGAACAAGAGAGTTCATCTCATCATGTTCCATTTTTTCCTTCCTTTTTTTTTTCAATATTTCGTGACATATCTAGAGCAATTTCCTAACCTTTTCTCGCAACGTGTGTCAGAAATGTTCTGTAAACATTTCGTCGTGATGTGTGTAAAATGTTTTATAGCAACATGATCGATGTTTTTTGCAGAGCCTTGCTCTTTTATGCACGGATGCTTTTACACCAAAAGAAGAAAAAAAACAGTGCTCAAATGTCTTTCCTGCAAATGTAAGGAAGCACTGTCAACAATAGAGTATTCTTATTCGCCATCAAACTGTTCACTTCCATAATATCAGCTTCTTTAACATTTAAGCCATCTATTTCCAAAATTTCGTCGCCAATGTCCAAGAGTCCGGCCAGTTGCTTCTGAGTTTCTTGATCTCGCATTCTGGACACAAAAACACCTGGAAGAAAGCAAAATTAGAAATTTCGGAACTAAAACTTTTTTGATACCGAAATTCAGAAATAATACAATATAAATATATAATACACTGCACAAAGTTAATACATTTTGTCTCCTGTTTTTAAATGCAATAAAAAAAAACGAGCCTTACAGTAGTCGCATATGATGGGTAACATCAGACTTGTTATCGTAATAAATACGTAATAGTAACTTATATCCTGAAAAAAATGAATCTGGTATGATTGGAAGTAAATTTTTTATTGAATAATATCTTTAATAAAAATTTTATTTAATTAACACCAACCTTTATGAGAATGACCTTATGAGCAAGAAATTTGGTGAGAATATATGATGGAGGCAGAGGGATCGAATGAGCTAGGTTCGTGCGGACTGAGAGGCTCGGATGTCAAGCTATTGGCAAAATGCTGTCTAGGAGGGGAGGCACCTGGGGGGGGGGGTCGAGTCCTTGTACTTCCTAACCAAACAGGTAGTACTATTGATCCCCCAAATATTAACACCATATCAAAAAAATGGCACCATAGGATTAACATGGGGATTGATATTTTAGAGCGTAAGCCCTTCCCTGCTCAAAACAGATCATCATCAGTAAAGAAACTATGAACGAAGGGGGGGGGGAGAGGCCGAGTCGATCGACGCCACCGCTCGCGCTCATTGGTCAAATCAAATAGCGCGCGCTTTCCCGGTTTCTTGTGACACATTTCCGTCCCTTTTCACGAAATCACTACCATAAATACCCAGCAACCGAGAGGAAAGATGTTAATCAAAAAATTTTCTTTCACTGTCTACGATTCGCAAATGATTACTTTTTTTTCCAGTTTACTTCTGATTGAAATATGAATTTAAGTTATTTCATTTTAGTTTACATTAAGGCATCAGGTGAAGCCCCTTTAAAGGATCACGAAGGCTGCTGGCGACTGACCTTGTCATTTTGCACCATGGTCAAGTGACGAAAACAACCCCTGAGCTTCAAACTTTCACACCATGTTAACGGGGAGGGCTTTGAACCTCAATAGATTTTACATGTATCAGCTCCTCTCCTCTACATAGGGGAAGGGAAGTCTTCAATGACAACACCAGGTTTTGAATTCACGACTAGATGTTCTTTCTCTAATTTTAAGAGCTTTTTCTATATAGTAGAAACAGTGCGTTAGTGGGATTTTAGTTTCTCATCACAATCGAGGCATAATCTAAAGCACTGTTAGATATAAACTTAACTCAATGGCTGGGCACGAGAAGCATAAGTAGATGTTTTGGTCCTATGGTCAGTCTGATGCGAAACCCCCAGTGTTTCATTCCCAAGCAAGCTTGGTACTCATTTATCGACCCACTGAAGGGATGAAAGGCTCAGTTGACCTTACCCAGCTTGGGTTTGAACCCCGTGCCTGTGGCATGGAAGCGCGATACGCTACCACTCAACCATACTGTAGATATATCAAACATTTTTATCAACATGTAATGTATAATACAATAACAAAATAACAGTAATGTATAATATAATAAAATTTTCAACATACTGTATGCAAAGTTTTATACAATCAGAATTATGACATCAACCAATACAGATGATGTATGTGATATACTTTGATATATATTAAGTAAATAGCATATTTGAATTTGAAATTAATAAAACCAGTTTGATAAAATTTTGACACAGCTAAGAAAATAATAAAAACTTCATGCACTTAAAGTATGAAATTAGGCGCACCTCATAGCACTATGTTTTGAAAGGGAAATTTTATTGTTGATGAATGGGAAAAAGAAATAATTAAAAAGTTCAGATTTTATAAAATCAAATTTTAAAAAAAATAAAGATTTTTAATTAAAAGTATTTTATATTTAACGAAAATGAGAAGGAAACACACTTGTGGCCGTATTTATTTTCTTCCTTATCATATTGCTACTAAATTTTTCATTTTGCATATAATTGCATTTTTCTTCAATTTCCATTTATAGTATTTCTCGCGATGGTCACCAAATTCAAGTTGAATGGATTGATTTCCCTTCTCATGGGATCTTTGTCAAGAATACAACATATATAATTGTAAAGTATTGCATACATTTGTGTTGGAGAAGGAAATGCATCTTTTTAATTCGGCGTCGTCTCTAGAAGTAATTTTTGTTCTTTTTCTTTTAAGTTCACCACAGACCTTCAAAAATTTTCTGAACAAACTTGGAAGATTCTTGATTAACATAGCACTCCTAGCTCCGAATTAATTCAATCAGATAATTTTGCAAAAATAACGCAAAAAATAAAAACAATTTGACATAATATAGTAAATGAATTACTCAATTACAATTACTTTTCAAGGCTATTTAACAGAGTTCTGTCTCGCTTACCTTTTGAGTTTCGGACCCGACCTCTGGCAACAAAAAACCCGTACGGCTTGCTGGGAGGCTTCGTCAACTCCACGACTTGTGAACCGTCCAGGTTCAGCTGCAGCAGCTGACCCCTTACGTGAATGGGTGAGTTGGGACCAGAAGGCTGTTCGTCCCATTCAGGATTGGAGCTGCAATACGATACATGAACTACTTACAAAAAGCTCAGTCAAAAAACAATAGATAATACATCGAAATCATATAATTACAGAAATCTGCAGGAACTAAACCTACAATGGCAAGTGTATTATTAATAGGGGCAGGGGCAGTTCTATGAGCAAAAGTGAAATTTATTTTCATACATTAAATGCATTTAGTGTGGCCGACACAGGAATTTTTTTGAGGGATCGAGGCCCAGGGTCTAAAGTCCACCTTTATCGTATCATACCCCAATACGTCCCCAAACATATTCGTTTGATTTTGTCGATTGTCGGGGGAAAAACAGTAAGAAATAAATTGAATAAATAATAGGTCTTAATGAATAAAATAAGTTATTAATAAACACTTAATTAAGGTTTACATGCTACATACATAGTACTATAATCGATCGAAAACCAAAATCAAGGGTGATGGGGGAGGGATCTGGACCAGTCCTTTGTGTGCACCACGGAATGCACATACGGACTTTATATACTTAAACCATTTATGTAAATCCCAGTGTAGATCAATTTTGGGTTCAATTATCAAATTTAATTTCGATCAACTGTTTTTTTTCTTCTAATAAAAAGTCATTTAATCTTATAAAACTTTGGCTAATCCAACTTTTTCAGATATTCTAACATGTTTCCCCCAGAAGCACATTATAACCAAAGCAAAAAAAAAATATTCTAATTGAAAAATTTCAATTCTAAAAATCTAAAAAAAAGTTATGAAAAAAATTTTTTTAACTGAAACATTCAAATACGTAAAATATCACTTCGATTCATTTTAAATAAAATGTTTATTTACACATTTTTTATGAATGAAATGCATGTACTATATACACTCCATTCAACTTATTATTTTTAAACAACGTTCATAGAACGTTTTAAAAAGTTTCTATAACATTGTTGAATACATTAAGGCAGAAAAAAGTTGCAACATATGACCAATTTGTATTAAAATATTTCAAATGCTTTCAAAAAGCACAATACCATTGTTTTCTTAAAACGAATAACTGCTGTAGCAATTAAAGGTTCAATCTCATATGTTGCAGAAATTCCAGATATTAATATAAAAAAGAAGAAAAACTGGATTTTCTAAAATAAAGTAATAAGAAATTTAACAAAATATTCACTAAAATGAAAAACTCTATCGGGTTTTATTCAGTTAAAACTGCATTTTTTAACAGAAACTTCTTTCAAATATTTTCGTTCATAATGTTCGTTTTCAATTTCTATATTTCAAAATAAGGGGGTATTAATTTGCTCCAGTAGACTGGTATTTATCAAGAAAGCAAAAAATTGACTTTCTAATTACTCCAAAAGTGAACTTAGATGAATTTGTACATACAACACCGTTTGGTTTTTTAATTACAACAGAAGGTGTTGAAATACTTGTTAAATAAAACCTTGAGAAAAACTGGAATTTATAGGAGGAAGTTTTCAGTTTTTATTACTTTTCTTTAAAAAAATAAATGACAAATTCAGACAATCCTATTGCTGTAATACTTCAGCTACTAAGCATTTTTTAATTCAGCTACTCAGCATAACAGTCATTTAATACATTAATTTTTTATTGTCTCATAACTATAAATTTATTCGCCCAAAGAATAATTAATGCATGCTTTATTTGACGATAATTAACTTATTTTAAATACGCGATTTCCAAAGGTATACATATGCATATATTTCTTTGCATAAATGACTCAGAACCAAACCGAGAGTTTTGAAAAAAGGGCTGAAATATTTATTGAATATAGCATAAGAACACACATGCATACGAATTAAATATTTTTAAGTAATAATAAATGTAACTACAGACAAGACCGCTGAATTGTTGTTAATCTCCCATAATTAAGTTTCGAGTAGTTGTCACTTATAAAAATCAATGTAATGAACCAATAGCAAGTTTTGGCTGAAGCAATGAGTCGGTCACAACTAAGGTGCACGCTGTTGGTAATAATTTTGGACAGACGATCAATGCAGAGATTTGAACTACTCATCATTTGGAGATCTGAGCTTTAAACAACTGAACGGAAAACGAATTTACCCTCGAACCAGTTTTTAAGCGATTTTACTCCTATTATTTCTAGTTTCGATTTCTGGGAGAAGGGGTCGCTGCATGCTTACCTTCAAGAACGGAAAGTTTTTTGACTGACAGTTTATTTGCACCGCACTTTGAAATAACTCGAAGTCCATTGGTGACGGACCACATAACTATGAACCACGGTCAAGTGACGAGAATATCTGAGCTGTAGCACCCCATTCTCCAAACTTCCCCACAACGCCAAAAAGAGGACCTGGAGCTTTGTTAGATTTAACTTGCATCAGCCCCCTTTACATGGTGGGTCTCACTGACCAGTGGCGTAACGTACACCCTCGCATCGCGGAGGAGGGGGGCAGGATTCTAGGGGGCCTAAAGCGTATGTTATGTTATGGTTTTGCAAACCTTTCTATGATCTGGCTTGGTGCCCCAAACCTGACTTTGCAGGGGGGGGGCCCTATATTCTCCGTTACGTCAATGTCACTGACCCCTATTTTCAGTCACGATTCAAAAGAAACAATGCCGGTCACTAATTAGCGACCATAACGTCCGGTCTACCACGGCCACTTTTTTGCTGTTGAAGAGAGTTTCTAGGCGTTATTTACAGGAGGTTGTTTGACCAGCAAATTACTCCAATTGATATCAGTGGCGTGACGTACACCCCCGCAACCCCTCCTTGCGGAGGGGCCCAGGACTCTGGGGGGGGGCAAAGTCAATGTTATGGTTTTGTTATCCTTTGTTAGATCCAGCTTGGGGCCCAAAACCAGACTTTGCAGGGGGCCCTAATATTCTCCGTTATGCCATTGTTTGATATACATCCCGTATTGTATTGAGCGTCATTTGAAAATGTTTTACTGTTTGCATGAGTAGAATTTTTATTAAATGATAACTTATACGCAGAGTTAAAATAATTTGTATTCATCAAATATTAATTTCTTACGAAACAAATTAATAACTCAACTGTCTATAACATTAACCTTTAAATACATACTTTTGCCAATTGTCTACATTACGGTTCCATTTAATTTTATTCAAAAATCTGAGTGTGTGAGTTTCCCAATGCACGTTGACAATCGGACAATAAAACATGTGAGAAAGTAAAAAACTTGAAATTACTTTTAGAAGGTAAGTTACATTAAAAAGAGAAAAAAATTAATGCAGTGGGTAATAAAGTTCAGTGTGCTAGTTTGAGAGGTATTTCCTAATTTCGAGTTCCCTATAAAGGAGTGATTTATCTATAAAAAAAAATAGTACTTCACATCCCCTGTCAGGTAATCTGTCAATATTTGATGTTGGAGTGTAAGATTTTATTGGATATATGCCAGATTTTGAGAAATACTGTGTGTTGCCAATAGTCTACATACAACTTTTTAAAAATAAATGCTCATTATTGCCTGGATTTATTTTATGTTTTACGCAACGCATGACTACATTCCTATAAAAAAAGATTTTTTAATCATGCATTTCAGACTGTCTTCGCCAAATGTATGTGGGCCTAAACTAAACGCAGAGTCAGACCAAGAAAAAAAAAAAAAGACTCAATTTTCATGAAAATTCGCAATATTGCGATTCATTCATTTGTTCACAATATAGAGTTGTTAAAATTTCAAAATTTTCCATAAAAAATTAATTTTTTCTCTTAACATGCAAAAGGATATCTCATTTAGATTAAGATATAGGCGAAAAAAATGCGCAACACATTTTGGACCAGAAAAAAATATGTGTCAAATCGATTAAAAATAAGCGGTACGATAAAATAAGAGGGGTTTCTCTGAAGGATAGTGAAACCAGAATACAATATTAATCTTCGAGTACTTTTATACCTGAAAAAACAGTCCGAATTCGGATCCTATTCTATAACACTAAACGAAGAAAGACTTAAGGATTAAAAACATAATGTAATACTTAATTCAGTCACAAGGGGCAGAAAAATTTATGTCCTGAAATTTCAAGTTAAAATTTTATATAAAGAATTTTTTAGGGCTTAAGAAATAAAAATATTTTTGTGACTATAAAAACAAACAAAATATAATAAAATAAGACCACCATCGGTTTAAACAGCCATCCTCACCCAAAACACCCTACAGAAAGATGGAACATATTGCAAGTCTAGTCTTACCTGGCCTGGGCCACGACTTCCGCCATGGGTGGTCTGCTCTTCCTCTTCTTCTTTCGAAAACTTCCGGTGAGACCTTTGATGAAGGACCTTGACCTCTGTAGGCCCTTCTGACCCGCCGCCTCCAGTCGTTCCTCGCGCTCTGGACGGTAAATGCGCTCCGTGGAGAAAGCCTTTTGCAGGGCGCTCCTAGCAGTTCGGCTCAGTGCCTGCATGCGTTCCAGGAGGCCCTTCTTAGGGGAAGAGGAACGGCTGCGATACAAGGAGAAATCGCTGCAAAAGAAGTATAATAAATAAGTGATTGATAGAGTTATTTCGATGGAAAAAGTTCTCGGTTCCACCGAATCATTATTCGGAGAAATCAATTTTAGGTTTTAATAACAGTTTTTTTAATTGCTTGTTATTGAATGTAATTTTATGAAATGTATTGAAGATTAAGTTATTTATTTTATTAAATTGCATATCTTAGCGGCAAAAAGTTTAAGAGGTCCTTACTTTAATTTAGTACTCTAATTTAGTAGTAATATTAATGTGCATGGGCTCTATAATATAACAAGTCGCATATTTGGGTTACAGATCGCGTTAATCATTAAAAGGGATTAAAAATTCATTGATGATTTTTTTATATATAGTATATATATTTTTATAATATTTTATGAAAAAAAAATATGTAAAATTTTAAGCAATATTATTTTAATATATTACACGTACAAAAAGATAATTTACAAGGAATAATGAATTTTTTTAAGAAAAAAAATATGGAATTAGCGTAAAAGGAAATTAAATTATACATTATTTCTTTTCTAAACAACGCTTTCATTTACTCGCTAGAAAAGAGCAAGAAACGATTTGTAATTTTATGCACAAATTGTCTTATTTATTACAGTAAGAAAAAAAAGAAACATTGTTTGATTAGCCAAATTTCAGGAGCTCCTATTTTGCATTGATAGAAAAACTTGCAGCTTCAAGTGTCAGAATACTTGAGATCATATTTAGGACACTAATTACTTTTAACGAAAAAGATACAAATTATGACGATAAAGTGAACGTAGTACAAAAAAAATGAGGGGAAAAAAACACTAGGGATATTGTTGATGGACCTCTTAATTATGAACCCCTGCCAAGAGACGAGGACGACTCTTGAGTCTGTACCCACTCTCCTAACTTCTACACCATGCCAAGGGGAAGACTTTGGGTTTCAACAGACTTTACGTGCATCAGACCCTCTTCATGGCAGGTTTTTAGTGTCACAAGGACTCGAACTCATGATTCGTTGGCAAGAGTTCGTGACCATAACCACTAGGCTACCAAGGCCTTCGAATTCTAACGAGAATATAACAAACATCAGGAACCTTTTCGGGAAATTTTCTCACATTCATTGGATTTTAAAAAATATGCATTGTAAAAGCAGTTATACGAACTAAAAACGAATTTATAAATATGTTATTAAACTTTTTAACGCAACAATATTTGTAAGATTTATAATTTGCGAAACACTCGGCTGAAAATATATCGACCGCTTAGGGTTTTATTGAAAAATAATGACAGATTAATGAAATTAATACAGTTTCAGGCTGATTATTAGGTAAAACAATCATAAGACACGGGAACTGTAATGAAAATGAAGTGAAAAACATAATTTGAATATCTTATTTTAAAAGTACATGTTCGTGAAGATTTTTTTTAATGGGTGAAATACTTATCTCCTAAATATATTTTATTTCTTAAAAGTAAATTTGTTTTAAAAAAGTATTTCGTCCATGAAAAATACTTTTTTCCCTACAAGTATGACGTGTAGGTCTTTCACTCCTTTTGCGGACAATACTTTTTCTCCCTCCATATAGTGTGATTCATAGTGAATCATGGTGAATCATACAATAGCTCCTTTGATATTTTTCTTTGATATTCGTGAGGAGGGACCTTGCATAACTTTTATTGCACTTGGGTTTACTGAATAGTTATTATCCTCCCAAATGTGCAAAGTGAAAAAGCTTGTTCCAAATTATTCAGAAGAATATGGAAGAATTAAGTTCTCGTCATTTTGTAAATGTTTACCGATTATTTAAAGATGTTACTTCAAAATTATGACAGAGATTGATAATAAAAATAAGCAATGCTATAAATATATCACAATTGTTTCACTGACAAGATATCAGAGGAAAATAAAACAGAAATGTACTATAATAATTGTTTTGCAAATAAAAAATATTCCTGATTGTTACAAGATTTAAAATTATAGAAATTATGAATATAGAAGGATTTTTGCTTTTGCTAAAATACATTCAATTTGATCTATTAGATTACAAAAAAATCAATTTTTCAATTTCTTTGTAAACTTGAGTTAGAGCAAATAGTTAAATGTGATGTACAATATTAATATTATCGAAGTAATTTAAATATAGCTACAAAATCTGCAATCAAATGCAAATGTTGTGAATTATAGACCAGGTAGTCTGAGTGGGTGGAGCGTAGTTGACACCACCCTCAGACCCCATGTGGTCTACCTCGATAGAGTGAGGGAATATTAAACGTCCCCCTGTTCAGCTACACGAGGGCTTTTGGGACGGTCCACGTAATTTTGAACCCATGGTCAAGTGGACGCGGATGACACCTGAGCTGGCACCCCCTCTCCTACACTACCACACACACTAACGGGAGGACGTTTGAGCTCTCGACAGATTTTACGTGCCTCGCTCCCCTACACAGCGGGTCTTCAGTGGTACTGGATCGAACTCATGACACTATCTCGATAGCAAACCATATGTAATGGATTCTGCCTTCAGTTGAATCTTAAACTTGGCTTCAGCATAACTAGAGGTGCTGATGTTACTCTTAATTCTGGCTTCGGCGTACAGGTGCCGTTGTTTTACTAGGATTTTTATCTTGAATATTAGAATTCTCTTTAGTTTCAGTCTAATAATTAATGGTTTAGTTTGTTAAAGATTGTTAAGTTATTGTTGAAAGTTATT